>VYXC01005513.1:12876-179788 GCA_013397175.1 Platysteira castanea | reverse complement strand
ATACACGTCCCAACTCCACAAGGGATTGGAGAGCATGTCACTTCCTTCTCCATCCCACTGGAGAAGAAAGGTGCTCATCAAAGTTGTCATATTACAAAAGGAATGAAAAACAGAAAATACCGTTAAGTAAACATTGGCTATTATTTACATAAATCTGTGTGAAAAGAATCTGACTCCAAGGTTAAAAACAGAAGGCTTACAAAAATCCAGGGCAACAGTGGACGAAGATGAAAATGAGACTTTGGAAAGGAATTAATAACTTTCATAGAAAGGAAATTTTAACAACGGCTTTGAAGCTTGTCAAGAAGATGTTTTGCAAACTGCAGGCAGTTTTGAAAATTGTCAAAGATAATAGAAATAAATTTTTTTGAACAACTTACCTTCAGGGCAAAAGCAATCATAGCTGTTGACATCATTCTGACAAACAGCACCATTCAAGCAGGGAGCTGAATCACATTCATTCATTTCTGTTTCACAATACCGGCCTGAAAAACCTGCAAATAAAGTAAGACAAGCTTTGATTTTCTTTGTCATTATGTATGCTATTAGCATGAAACTTGTATTACAAATAATTAACTTTAACTAAAGTTAACTTTGTTCTTTAACTAAAACCAAGAGGTCTTACAATCCATATTCCCCTGGAAAAGGAAACTTTAAGTTGGAACTTCTGTATTCTATTTACAGAGTTAAATTTACTCATTTCTTATTCAATATTACAAATACATCTTTATTGATGGAATAAAGCAATAAATGAAGTAGGAAATGTTTCCAGAAGGCAAGAAGACATTCACAGCTGTATGAAAACAAGGTAGAGATTTTCAAGCGCTTTTCTTGATTAGAATAATTTTAGTATTTTTGTGATATAAGAATGTTTTGGGTTGGACTGGCCTTAAAGATTAACTAGTTCAAAGCCCTCTGCCAGGGGCAGGGACACCTTCCACTAGACCAGGTTGTTCAATACCTTTTTTTTTTAAATTTTGCCACATCAATATAAGAAAGAGAACATCAATTATCTTTCATTCACTGTGTCCTTACTGCTGTGGAGAGGAACAAAATACTGAGTGAGATACACTGACTCATAGCAAAGATGTGCTGCATGAGTCAGGTCTCAGGACATGGAAAGTGCACGACTCAGTTATGGTACATAAGGCTGTTGTGTTTGTTTCTAAAAGAAGGAAAGTGCACATCATTAAAACAAAAATCTGAAGACTACTTAAACTTGCGTGAGGAAACAGTAACAGTCTTCTCATTTCTTACAGGTACTTGGAAACACCGTACAGGGCCCAGGTGGCACAGTGCCAGCAGTGGGGGCTGCACAGGGGTCCTGTGAGGAGAGGAACTTGGGGCTAGAAATTTTTTAATAGATCCAAAAAACAACAAAAAAATTAAATTAGCTTTCATTGTGGGGAAACAGGGCACAGTTACCCACTTGTCCCTAACTTACATGTGCTAGATGAAGACAAGATGAAATGATGTTTTCATAAATAGCAACGAAAGGTGCAAGATTTAATCTGAAGTATAATGAAGAATTATTCTAAAGGGCATATAATGTGACTCAAGACCTATATATTTAAATTTGTTTTGATGATACTCAATATTGAAGAAACTTGGGGAGGGGGGAGAAAGAAAAATACTGACACCAGTGAAATGAGCTCATACTTTATGCATTTGAAATATAAAATTCAGAGGAGAAGAAAATAAGAATAAAAATCTGTTTTGCATGTAAATGTATTAAAAAACTGCAGGAAAAATTTCATTTTGCCTATGCTTTAGAGCATTTTGACCTTTAGGGAAACAAAAGTGGTCAGGCATAGCTGACAACCCACTTTAATTTAGCTGTTACAGATGATTTTCTAAGTTTTAACAAGTTAGAATTGTTTTCTAGAAGTTATGTTCTTTTGAAAATGTTAGCATCTATAACCTATAACCTGACACCTATAACTGAGAACTGGCTACCTAGTTGGAAACTAATTCAGATTGCAAACTTAACTATCTGCAATCTGGCCTAAATAATTTTTTGGGTTGTTTGGGTTTTTTTTTTCATTAACAGGACAGAAATTTACCAAGTACAGAAGGACAGAGAACAGCAACTCAATCTTAAAAATAGAAAAAAAAAAAAAACTTTTATGAACTATTTTTTTTTTAGCATTTATCCATATTCATAAATTATGTATTGAAAACATCACCTTGTAGAGAGCTTCTTAAAGGAGTTACTGGGAAATAAATTAGGTCATTTTTGAAATAAATAACTAGCATTTTTATAAGTCTTGCTGATAGTGTTAAAATGATTTAGGATCTACTGCTGCCATTTCATGATCAGAAAAAATCCCCATATTTTGATCCTACCATGTGAAACAGTCTGAAATCTGAGAACGGAAGTGACTCATGAGCTCCCAGCTCTCAACACCTCTGGTTGTGATGTTGCAACAACTCCCTGTGACAAGTTGTGACCCGGTCACCCTATCTCAGGAGTGATGCAAATATCCAGCAGCTTTATTCTGACATTCTGAGGATTTTTGTTACAGAAGGACTAGGAGGCAAGGGGAAATATCACAGGGGCAAATACAGAGCTGCAGGTAACAGAAGCTAACTCATAAATGTTTTCATTATATAGTTTACTTCATTGCTATGTTATAAACATATGGATTGGAAGTGAAGAAATTAAAGGCATAAGTAGAATCTGTCTGTAAGAGATTTTTGTGCATACAGTGTGAATTATCCACTCTGAAAGAGCTGAAAGGAAAACATATTGATAGAATTCCATTTTTTCTTGTCACACTTTTAACAGGATGTGTACTGCAGAGAGAAAACAATTTAAATGTATTTTGCATTTATCTCAAATTGTTTCTGCAGAAGTAGAATTGTAAAAATATGATATAATATAGAATAGTATGATATAATATTCTTTGATGATGTTTATTTCTTGCTGATAAGCATACTGACAAATGACACTTCTTTCACAAACATTAAAAAACTCACTCAATTGGCTGAAAGAACATGAGGAAAAATAAGCTTCACTCGTATTATTTTAAAATCAAGAATGAGGTGAGGAATGCTTTTAGCCACACTACAATCCTTGTATTCATACTTAATTACTTGTGTTATAACAACATTAGGTTAGACAACAAATATAAGAAATTAGTCAATTAAAATATAAATACTTCTGTATTTTTGATATGATACAAGTTAATAAGTCCCATAAATTTGAAAATATGAAAATAAATTTCTCTGTATGAGTGCTCCAAACCTTTGTGCTCTACCCTCTGGTCTCATAAGATGACTTTGGCTGACCCAACACTGTGGTCTATGAACCAGGAAAAAATTCTGTTCCTTCTTCCACCCAGCTCTTCTCTCCATTAACCAATGATAAGAGATATCAGGGAGACACTCCTGAATAAAGATTTCCATGCAGTCAAGTGAAAAGGCATGTATCCCATTTATAAATCCTTTCAAACAGTTGAGAAAACATTTATGGGAATCTTTTATGTAAAAATGTATTGATGTCATTTGTGGTTTAATCTAGAGTGCTCTTTAAAAATAATGTAAAATGATATAATATACATATTATATACATTTATAGAACAGTATAGTACTGTATTTTATCATTTCATATCACAACATAAGTAAATTTGAAATTTATCATAAAATAGCGGGTTTATATTAGTATAAAAAGTAGGTAAACAGATTATGATCTCCAAAAATATTTTGATATTGCTTTCACTGAGTGGCAAATAGCTATCATCAGAGCATATAATAGATGATGCAGCTGTTACACGACTTTCTCTACACTGAAAATGCAAGGGTAAACCACATCTGAAAGATGAATTAGAGGTATTAAATTATCTTGCTTCAATTATTGCAAGGAAGGAATTCATAACTCAAAGTTTCTGGGATCAGAACTGGAAAAACATATCGTAATTATTTACTAAGGATATAATTTCATTTTTTTTTGCCAACACACACTTACAGTGCCGTAAATATTTTCAGCTCTCAAGCTTTATATCTTTTTATTTGGACTTCCTCCTCAGATGAGGATGAGATCTTTATTTCCACTGGCATTAGCCGTGGTTTCCTTATCTAATATAAATGTAAAATAAAACACAAAGAGTCAAGAAAAGAAATAAGATTTACTGGGAAGTAATTTTGTGAAAGTAACATTGTTTGCAGGACTCTTTTACATATATGAAGTTGTTTTAAAAAAAGAGTAATTTTCATAGAGTTGTAGATATTCTATTAAAATATATATGCAGACATCTGTTTCATAAACATATTTCATATGTCAAAGACTCAACATTATTTTCTTTCCTGTAGCCTAATACTAAGGAATAAATAATATAAGGAAAAATATTTTCTGTGTGTCATAAATAATACAAGAAACTCTAGGTCAAGTCTAAAAAAAAAATCATTTGTTTCAATAGAAATAGGAAATAAATATAAGTTTCTAATATTTGATACCTGAGAATTATGATTCCCTATTCTCACTCCTAGCAGAAAGTTCTCAGTGAAAGAAAAGGGAATCTGCATTATGAATATGTCAGAAAAGTGGGATACAGCCTCCCTGGATGCTTAAATCTACCAGATCTAATTCCTATTCACTAATGGCAAGAAATCTTTGCTATTAAAATTTATTTTTAATAATACATGTATTTCTGAAAATGAAACTATATATGTCTAACTTTTGTATGGCTCTATTAGCTTGTACTAAATTTTACCAATATAAATGTGGCCTAGGATCATCTAGGAGTTTGAATTCAGACACTCTACATCAAAGTAACAGTTTTATACAGTGGTAAGAATTTTTTCAGGGATGAAAGCAATAAACTGAAAAATATTTTATGTTACAGTCTTTAAAGTCTCAACTCTTAAAATGTCAAGTTAAGCCAGTTGCTAAAGTAGGTTATATGTGAATTTCTTGCACACAGGTTATGCACTGAAAAACAAGGCACACTGGGAAACTGAACTGTCTACACCTCAGGTAATGATGTGTGAACTCTCCTTGTTGACATCACATTTTTTAATGTCTTTGTTCCAAAGGGAGATCATTCCTTTATTGAAAACCTTCTCTGAGTTCAAACAGCAGCTCAGTCCCCAGAGCTGGTTGGATTTTAGGCAGACAAATGTCACAGTATTTTCTATTTCAAGTGCATATTGGCAGAACAAAAGGAAGGGTCTCATTAGAGAAAAGCACTGATTTTTCAAGAAGGTGTAAGGAAGAAGTGTTTTGTAGTGAGAACATTCACTGGAACAGCCTCCCAAGGGGTATGGTAGGTTCACCATCACTGGAGGTTTTCAAGAGACAACTGGACAGGTGCTAGATACTCTCACCTAGGCTCCCTTTCTAATCAAAGGTTGGACAAAATGATCTTCTGAGGTTGCTTTCAACCTGGGTTGTTCTATGGATCTATAACAAAAAAACAAAGCCTGTAAAACAGGTTGGGAGAATGACCAGGGAAATAGAAAGCCTGTCACAGGACAGAAGACTCAGACATTTTAGTTTGTCTGGTGTAGCAAAATGTTGGCTGAAAGGAGATATGAGTGTTTCTGTTAACTTTGTCAATGAGAAAAATCACCAAAAAACATGAACTATTTAAATTAAAGAATAAGTATCACAGGTATAAAGTGATATTATCACAAACAAATTTAAATTACATAGTAGAAAACCTTATCAACAGAGAGATTCTACTTGTACACACATTTATTAGATAGAGGTTGTCATAGAAGTACTCATCACTCATGAGCTTCTTAAATTTGCATACATGAATTGTGATAGCATTTAAAATTAAAAAGAGGGTATAAATTCCTTGCACAACAATTTTCATAAGATAACATGCCAGCTTTGTATTAAGAACACATATTAGCAGCCTGAATGTGATTAAAAAAAATTCTCAAAAAAACAAGATTACATTTATAATTGAACTATCACTGCATCAAATATTATTAATAATAAAGAAGCCTTCTCAACTGTTAGAATCCAGCAAAAAGCAGAGAAAGGAGTTATTACTTCTTAATCAAAAGTTTTAAATAGTCTTGTAAACAGAAGGCACGCCCAGTATTCTGGAATTTAACTGACACGTAAGAGTATTGGAGTACATGTTTAGAAACAGCATAATGTAAGCAAAAAGATTCAGCTTCAGATTACAGTGCATTTACACAGAGAGGAACAGGGACGGTACAGGACATCACACTGGCAACATTAATTCTGCCTTTTCCAGATTCTGAAATCTTAATCACTCTTTTAGTACAGTTTGTGGGTATATACATACTAGGTGCATTCAAGTTCAAGAAGGAAATTATAAAGTCATGCAAGGGATACAATATAGGCAAACTGTTATGCTTTTATGAAATTCCACTGACCTAGATTAATCTAGAAGAGTTAAAGAACAAATATCATCTACCAGATGTTTCAGTGTTCTAAATCTGCATATAGATTATTTGTTTTACATCTGGCCACTCCAAGGTTAAGCCATTACTATCTCAGTGGGGGGAAGAAGAGAAGGAGGATATTCATAATTCAGTTATTTTGTCTTCTGCAAACCACCCTGCATCTTTATAGGGCTTCATGTAATAATTTTTGGGTTTTGAGCCCTCAGTTGTCTGAGCCTAGCATAAAAAAAAGCAGAAAACTTCAGAACAAGGAGAGAACAGACACATTAGCACTATCTTGTACAAGTGTTAGAATTATTTGTACAGGAGATAAAGCTTTTTTGACAGCCAGTTGAAGACTGCTGAACAAATTTCAGTAGGAATTGAGAACAAACATATAGCACATGTATTCCATTATTTAAAAAAAAAAAAAAACCAAAAAACAAAAACACAGAAAAAACAACCAACCCTGTATGATTTGCTCTTGCACAGAAAAATAAAGACAGACTTGCAGGTGGGAGATGTTAGTCACATAAACTATACCATGGGCCTGAATAGAAAACCATGCCCTCTGACAGGATGATTTTATAAAAACTGTGCAAGCTGAGGCTTGCTGATTTTGCTTATGCTACAGCAGGACATCTCCCAAGCTTTTCTTTCAACCTATTCGAATTTTCCAATGCCTCATGAAATTTTTGTTCAAAGATGAAAAGCATCAGAGTGGTTTCTTCCATTCCTGTAAGAAAAAGGGTTCTTTTTTTTTCTCCTTCTTTTTTTTCCTTTACCATTAGTATCCGTCTCTTTGAGAAGATGTCATTATGGCAGACAAATTTATAAAGCTACATCAAAACAAAGCGCATAGGAACAGCATCTGGGTACCTCCCACAGATAAAAAGCTGCCATGACAGGACAAAGAGCTCCATTCCAAGAAAGATGCTGAACATACCTGTTACCTTGGGTAACACAGGGACACCTATTGTTTCATTTATATCTCTAGGTCTGAGGGATCTCTGCTAGCATTTGTGATTTTCAGGACTTACAGCTCGAGTGTAAAGAATAGCAAGATTTATAGCTCAAATAAAAGGAAAAAAATATGAATTTGTCAAAACAGTTGTAAGAAAATACAACACATTTATATAGTCAAAATTTGCCTTGGTGAAAATGCATTAGAGGCAATATATTAAAAAGGACTTAAGGAGTTGTTTTTACTTGTCATACTTTCATTTGGGTTTCTGCTTTTCTTTCATATTGGGGTTGTTCTGGTTTTTTGTAGAGATGTCTTACTCTATTTTTCTAACAGATTTTAAACCGATATCATTATAAAATATTCTTGATCAATTCAATGTAAAAGAAATAGAATGGACAAATGGTATTAGAAATAATAATTTTACATCTGGGCTCTAATAACCAGATGGGCACTTTTCTGTCAAAGAGACTAAACTTCTCATGCAATTCTCACAGCAAGTAACTGTGAGGTTCTCGTTGCCCAGTAGATGCACAACACGGATGAAATTTTTTTCCAGATAAGTATCTCAGGGGACTTGAAGCATTGTTAATTTCTTTTAAATAATTCAACAGACAATTAACAAATTCCCATTTCCTTAGATTCCTAAGCCTATTTAAATTAGCAGTCCCTACAAGCAAATTGTTCAGGACACAGTTTTACCCTAGTAAAAATCCAAACATAAGTTTAGAAATAGTCTGAAGATTAAACTTAAATAAAAATGACAAATAGTTCACAGCATGTAGCATTTGAACTAAGTTGAATGTTAATTTTAGCCTCTTGCTGGTAAATTCTGCATAAATTCTACCTTATAAAGAAGTAATGGAAGCCTCCTAATTTTCCATAATTTATAGAGGCAAAGTTGCTGAGTATGAATCCCAGTGAAACTGGTTGAGTTGGCATCCCTGAAATTTGGTAACCATTCACCAAAATAGAAATCTTTAGTGTGACTATCAGAGAGAGAAAAAAAAAGCTTAAATCATAAATGCTCACAGACAGTAGATAATTGGGTGTAGGTAAACATCTCAAGCAGAAGTCTGCAACTTGTTAGCTGCGCTCATCGTGTGGCCTTATTGTAAACTTTGATAACACCATGACCAAATAAAGGTTCCATGTCTCGAATTTTCCAGTTAAGATGACACGAGAGCATCATCCATTTAATCACATTTAGACTAAGAGAACCGGGAAGGGGAGGGCGGTCCAAGCTTTTAGAGAGAGTTGGTGCTGAAAATCAGTAGCCTCTGCAAACAAGAAGTGGTGTTGTAGAGAAGGGTGGTAAGAAAGAATTTAAAGATCTTGACTGGAAGAAAGATCTTGGAAGTGTGGCAGGAACCTGGAAATCAGAGATGTGTGGGGGAACAAAAGAAAGCCAGGGTATGCACAGGGACTGTGGTTGGTAATGCCCACTACTGATAACTTTGAGCAGCAGCTCAGCATGAAGCAGCATGTCTTTCTGCCTGAGCTTCCCACAAAATCAAACCATGTCAATCATAGCACTGAAAGGGTGTGAGTGGGATAACCAGTTACAGTAAGAGCTCTCATCTGGTTTGTTCTTAAATAAACCCCGTTATCCAGATTCATTGTGGACAGTCATTTGCATTGCTGCCCATGACCATGGCTGGACTGGCAACAAACATGTCATTTTGAATAGACTCAAAATATGTGGCTTTCCTTGACAGAGATTGTTGCTCTACTTATCATGAAAAAGTAGAATACTAGATAATACACTTATATTTAGCCCTCTTAAATTTGTCATTAATATGCCAAATATATTTTGTTTGCTAAGTGCTCAAAAATAGTCCAGCTCATTATTATACCTTTCTCATACAGATAGATGCCACTTTCTAGTTGCTTGATTAACATGGGAGCTTTTATTAAATAAAAAAATATTTGACCTTAGAGCCAACCAATTTTGAATCAGTGTAATTTTTTCTCTTAGAGCAACAGGATAATAAATTTCTCTTCCATCTAGGATCTCAGTGAACTTGTGTGCAACTACATTCAGGATTGAAACAGAAAAAAACCCAGTGAAAAAGGAATATCTAAAAATTTTCAAAAATCAAGCAAGTGTCCTCTGAGGGGAGTAGCTGAGCTATATTTAATATGAGAAATTAAATAATCATAAGTAAAAAACATTCATGTTTAGAGTATATTTAAAATAGCTTGAAAATCAGGGCAAGCTAAAGTACAAAAGAAAAATAAATATTGCTGCAAAATTTAGTGCTGGAGTGGTAAAATGCTGATATGATCAATTTGAGACAGCTAAGCAAGCAAAGAAAATGGTTAATCTCTATGATTGCTTACTATTGAAAAATGTTTTCCCCTGCCATTCATGAATAAATGAGTAATCTGGTTTTACAGAGCCACTGAGTATGGACAATGAAGTAGTTATTTTTCCCAGCACTCAAGATGTACCATCACCATTTCCTGAAACAGAGGATTTTAACAATGATGTGACAGTTTAATGCCAGACCATGGAGAGCAACTGCTTTCAGTGCTGTTACAAGGTGAGATAACCATGACAAAATGATTTCTGTATGTGTCTATAGGGAGCCCATTATGCGTCCATCATTCTGGCACTACAGTGTGAAATTATGATGGGGAAAAAAAATCATTCAAATTTGTACTGCATGACAATGATGCTCCAGCATGAGCTAATGATATATTGCCACTGAAATGCAAGTCTTTTTTTTCCCTGTATGCTGAATACAACTCTACCTAACCCCAAAGTTTTTATTTACATGTAGTGCAGGAGAACTGGATATAAAATAAATTATCAGAATTACCTTCAGTTAATCTCAACTAAGTGCAAAAATTCTGTCTTTAGGCTGAATCAAGATGTTTCCTTGCAAATTTACCTAAAACAGAAATTCACTTTGTACAGGTAAAATACACAAACCAAAACACATAACTAGAAATGAATTATTTGTGTCCCCATAATTTAAACAAATAAAGTACATGCTCCTCATTTACTCAAATTTCCATTTGCTTTCTCCAATCCAGTTATTCTTGCACATCTCCAGCATGGAGTTCTTTAAACAAAGTAATTTTAAGCTTGCTCTTTCAGATGTACTAATGTATGTATTTATGCCTATATTTTCTAATATCTCATTATTTGCCATTCATGATCAGTGATTTTCCTTAAAGAACCATTAATTCTTTACTTAAAGGCTATTTTCTTTTTTCTCATAAAAGCCTGAATTACTCTAAGTATGTTTAGTCAACATTATAGGCAGTTAATTTATTAATAGACCTATTTTTTCTCCGAGTTTCGATTTAAAAATATGTTTCATGTTACTCCTAAATTTTGGATTTTCTTGATCACTCCTCTGTCCTTTTCCATTTTTCTAGAGTTCATTTTAAATTTCACTTCTTTACATAATTCATATTTGGCCAATTTTTTTTTCTGCTGTCTTCTCTTAAGTGAAATACTAGCCTGAATGCCTTTTTTTACTGAACAACAAAGAAGAAAATGGTAAGAAGTCTGTCTGTTCAAGATAAATTAACACAGCATGAAAGCCTCATTCAGCATTGTTTCACATCTCTCGTGCCAGATAAAAAAGTAAATTTCTGATATTGTCCTCAAGGATTCTTATTTCCTCAGTAGGTATGGGAATATGGCAGAAGGCAATGGAGTTTGAAAAGCCAAGACTTCTGAATTTTCCTAGTTACGTAGTTAGAAATTTTTCATTTAAAAAGTGAGCCTAATGCTCGTAAAAACATCAAACAAGCATTGTCCTAAAATACAAGCACTTTAAACAAGTACAATGATATCCCACAGGTATCCTAAACAGTATGGCTCATTCAGGCTTTGGAGGAACCTCCTTTAAAAGTTAATTTCATTTTGCAATAACTGTTATATTTTATTATTGAAACTACCTAGTTGGAAAGCATGGCATAGTAAATTAAGAAGGAAAGCAAAATAAATATCTCCCTGGTAGAGTACCAGAGAGAAAAGGATCACTTGAATGCTAACGTAGGTTTGGGATGTGAGATAAAACTTAGCATATTGTTGTCCACTCACATCCTACAACTAACTTTCACTTTAAATTTAGCATTCCAGGTGAATTTTTAAAAAATATATAGCCCACAATGCAAACAAAAACATCTTTGAATTGTAACCAGTTTTGGCCTATCCAAACAGAACGTGGATTCATGTAAGTTGCTTAAAAATTTCTGAGCATATGCTATGTGACTTTTGAATATGATCACACTAATAATATGTTTCAATTTAAAAATTAAAAGTAGGTTGAAGCTAATAACAGATCTCAGAAAGACAGCAGGTATTTCTTCATGGAAATGTTTTGGGAATCAGCTAATTTCAGAAGCACCATAAGTCACAGAAACATATAAATGTCAGGAACTACTGAAGTCACTGAATTAGTCGTCACCTCTTTTCTTACTCCTGAAACCTTCTGACTGTGAAATAAATGCTTCTTTTGGAAGAGTTAACATTTCCTTCACATTTCCTTCAGAAATGTTTTCAGTACATTGTCATAAAATTAAGACCCATGACAAAAAATTCAATTGCAGGGGAAAGGGAGGACAGCAGACTTTAAAGGTCAATAGGCTGACTAAAATCTCAGATATAGCAACAGCAGACAATTTTTTAGATAAAATTGTGTGTACTGCAGATAAAGGCTAAAAATATTTAATGTTTACAAAAGAACCTGACATGGAAGAAATCTTGAGTACAATTAATAAACTAAAGTATTTAGATATGTGACCTGTGGTGTTACTTTCAGTAAAATCTGGTAGTTCTTCCCCACCTACTTTGTGAGGAGGAAATCAGCTGTTTAACTGGGTTTAACAGTCAGGGGTAATCAGGCACTTACGCCCTTAAGGTGCTTTGGAAACTATCACCTTGAAGACAGAAAAAGGAGAACTTTCTCATACTTAAGACTTCATTGAAGTATTCTTGATAAAGTAAATTCACATGGTTAGATGTAGTAATAAGGCTGTAGGAAGATGCAAGAATCAGCTACCCAGGATAGAGCTAGTGTCTATTATCTACACGCTTTTTAAAAATTTATTTTGAGAATTACCACTATGGTGTATTTGAAAATAAATGAAACATTAATAACGCAAATAAAATCTGAGGTCATGTCAAGAACTAGAACCCATCCAAAAGGAAAAACAAGAGACCTGCCAGCAGATAATTTATTTATTGAATCTTTCTCACAAGGTTTGGTCCATGTTAAAGTTCTCCACCCCTTGCCTCTGTAAACACTCATTTAAAGACTATTATCAAAATTGCATTCAACATACAACCTCTACTTAGAACAATAAAACTATTAAACCAAAGAGAAAATTCCTTACACCAAATTCTACCCCTAAACATTTCACTACAATTACAATATAAATTTCCACTATCATTCTACTTAACTTTAGGACCTAATACTTGCTTTGCCTAATATTTCTCCCAATTCATTGTTATCTCACAGCTCTCATTAATCAATTACCCACATTCTCCACTATCACCATTGTCAAACTGCAGCCACGAGCAAAGGTGCCTGTGCTGAAATAAGTAAATGTTGAAGTAGCCGTGATCCAGTGAGAAGCCTGAAAAGGGAAAGACAGTGATGAAGTGAAGACCCTTGTTCCCAGGGAAGAAGAAGACCTCTGTTCCCAGAAATCAAGATGATCCCAGAGATAGATGAAGAGAACCTTTGCTCTTGAACAGCTCATCCTTAAAATAGTACCCCATTAGCTAAGATTGAACCCTCAAAAACAGTTGTGGGGAAAGCTGTAATCGAGGGAAGGGACTTTCATATGCCAGCAGAAAACCACCCCAGGCGGCTGTTTGTTGTGACATTGAAGCCACGATAAAACAGTTTCTTCTGGAGAAATCACTATAGCACAGCAAGAGAGACTCCTCTCCCTAAGTGAACTGATGGAAGACTATTATAGAAATGGTAAACTGACTGAAATAATCCCAAGTTTGTCTCTTTATGTTTGTAAGTGGGAGCAGGGAGGAGGATGAGGGGAAGAGAAGTGTTCTGAAGGTTTATTCTGACCCTTATTATTCCTTTTTTCTTTTAGTTCTGTTAATAAACTTCTTTATATTCTTTAAAGTTTGGAGCCTGCTTTGCATTCCTCCTAATTCTTATCTCACAGAAGGTAAAAGATGCAAACAAAACCTCTACCCTATTTTCTCTCTCTCACTGTTCATCTTAACACCTGTGTGAGAAGAGTCAGTCTGTTATACACATAAAGTAGAAAACCACTATGAGATACTGAGATCTACTTCAGTTCCTTTGTAGTTCCGTAGTTAACAGGATGTAAAAATTTAGCTTTGTTTTACAAGGACTTAAACCAAATCCCTTACATCCCTTTCACTGATTTCCATGAGCACTGGTTCAGGCATAAAGTTTATATTTCTGATTGCTAATTTTTTATTCAAAGAAGGTGTACTTCAACCTACTTTTCAGACATATATTTCAATAATCTTTTCTAGTGGATGATGAAGTGCTGCCCCACAACCTAACCTTTATTTCCCATAACTCTGCTCAAGTGAAAGCCACCAGTAGCAGTCGTGATGGGTGCATCAGACTCATAGTGTATTTGAGGGAGACAGATAACAACACAATAGCCAAGAGCTAATCTGAGACGCCTCTTGTTCCCCAGAAATTGCACTGGTCAAGATCTGGCTCAAACCAAATGAGGCAGAAATTAACTTCTGTGGTCAGCATGCAGATATGGCTATAATTCAATTATATTCCTCTATAAACAGTTGAACTCTCTTGCATGACAGTGGATTGCACATCAGGATGTTCCCCTCAAGAGGGGCATCTCTCAAAGTTACTCCTCAAGTTTGAGACACTCCTTGCTGCACCAGATCCTTGGTAAGTGATTTATAATTGATTGATTGCACACATATAAACCTTTAGACATAAACATTGAAGAAGTTTGGGACTAGTAGAGGATCCAGTTGCACCCAAACTCCTCTTCAGGAAGAATTTTAGAATTCAAGGGTGTTCTTCTTGAATCAAAGGGGATATCTCCTGATAGTTTTCTCTGACTTTATTGTCTATATAATAAATAATTAAGTGTACCTTTGCCACTGAATCTTGTTTAACCACTGTCACTCTTACTAACAAATTTGGTTAAATTGCTGTTTTATATCAATAAACATATTGTTACTTCTCTCTTATGAGTAAAGCCACTCCGTCCTTGACATTGTCATATCAGGTTTTTTACAAAAGAGTTTTTGCACCTACTGAAACCAAAGAGGAGACCCTACTATTTTTAATGAAACTTTTTTTCTCAAAAGCTGTATTTTTTCATTCAAAGACAATTTTTTTTTGTAGGGAATCAAACCTAGACGTCCATTTCTAAGTATTCCTACCACAAACTTGAGAACAGCTGTGACTAGAAATTGCTGCTTTGTCCTTCTCAGTAATCCATTCCATCAAGACGTGCTTAAACAGTAACTGACCAAGAATGTAATAGTAGCTTAAATTGCTCTGGAACAGGTGTTCAAAATCTTGTTCAAATAGGGGATATTTATTTACCTAGAAATTAACAACACAGATGCTCTCACCTACCACGCACATTCTTTCTTTTAGGCAATGATTTAATGGTTTCTTGTACAGAAGTAGTCCAAGACAATTAAAAAACTAATAAATAGTCACAGTGGAGGGTAAATTGCCTTTCCTGCTTTCAAGAAGCATGTGTGCAGCTGTAAGATAAGATGCTGTCAGTCGGTTAAAATCTCAGCATTATCCTTCCTCATCAGATGTTTATAGCATAGCATAACTCAACTTACTAGAAGTACTGAAGGTCATCCTCCCATGTAGTGTCACATCTTGAGAGCAGAAGCAAAATATTATTACTTGTGACACTACAAATACAAGGAATCATGCTCAAAATCTATTACTTTAGAATTGACTAATGTATCACTTTTAATTCATCTAGGTTAAATTACAAAGACATACAACTAAGATTAATATTAAATTAGTTAATAAGGTAATAGCAGTGAAAATAATAAAATACTGAAAAGGAAAATGTTTTAGATATTGACATGTTACAAAATAATCTTAAATGCATGCCTTATGCATTTAAAAAAACTTATTTTTTCCTATAATTGTTAAAGTATTTGTTAAACATACTGTGAAACTAAAGTGGCAAGACCAATTTTTACTTTTAACTTATTAATTACTCCTATTTATACAGTAATCATGAAATATTGACTATTACCTTAGTGCTACAGATAACATTAAATGGCAAGTATTCAATTTAATACCTTTTATAGTCTTGAGAGACATGGACCCTTCATTCAAGGTTATGAAAATAATTACCTGAGTCATCCCTAATAATTAATATTAATTATAAAAAAACTTACAAAATCTTTAGAAGTTTGAAGGGAAGAGATATACATTTTACTGCTACAGTAAAAGTCCCATTAAGAGGGGTCTTAAAAATTTGAATTTGTTACCTTGACAGTATTCCCAGAAAACAATTAGACCAAGATTTGGAGAGAACTTAGAGACAAACTGAAGGACAACAATATAATTGAAATAAATGATCACTATTTTAGGAAAATAAGCAATATCAAATAAAATTGACACTTATGGCATCATCACAAGTACAGTTAAGAGAAAGCATGGTGGCACAAAACCATCATAGAATCATAGAATGACTAGGGTTGCAAGGGACCTTAGTTCCAACGCCCCTGTAACAGACAGGGAGCTTTCCAGCAGAAATATGTTTTTGGTTTTTTGGTTTTTTGGTTTTTTTTTTTTTTGTTTGTTTGTTTGTTTTTTTTGAGTTTAGGATTGCAAAATATTCTGGAAAACACATCAATGCCGTCCAGAGTAAGGGGTCCCCAGATTTCCTGAAATTAAAATTAACTTACTGAGACACAAGTGATTTTGATGGCAGAACCTCTGCACACCAGAAATTTTTTAGTCAGATATGGAAGAGACCTTTTCTTGGTCTACAAGTATTATATATTTTAATAATAAAAATATAAACAGTTACTAGAAAAATCTGCACTTGGAAGTAAGGCTGGAAGAGTAATAAATACTGATGTACACATACAGGTCATAAAATTCCATGGATTTGTAAGATGAGTGTCTGAACAAACTGTTCCAAAACCAAATGCTTAAACTAAGAAAGTAGGCCACAAGGCTTAAAACATAGTTCAGAGATACCTCCAAAGAGCTTATGTATAAAAAAATGTGATGTTCTATATAGGATGTCAATGTATGAAGCGAGAGAGGTTAAACATGAAAAGGAAGGTACTAGTGAGACAGTTATAGCAATCCTCTGCCCAGTGCACCGGCTGGTATTTTTAAAATGATTTGGGAAGAAGGCTTCAAGTCTTCAGAATTTTTTCCTGCAAGGACAATCTTAAGAGCCTCAGTCAATCTAATTTGAGCAATTCAAAATATTGCATTCAGTGAAAAGATGAAAAAGACAGCCTCTAGCAGCAAACTTCTTATCATGTATACTTTTTGCCCATTCCAGTAGTGAGAATAGCTTTTGATTATTACTAATTCTGTTTACTTTTAGCTGTTTATTTCTAAGATGGAAATTTGTAGTTCTGCCTTCCAGCCAAGCAGCAATTCTTGCTCGGACTCATAAAAGTGGCAGTAACAGTAAGCTGTATCATTTTCTTCAGGTTTAGATGAAATCTGCATAAAATTCCATTATAATTAATCTTAATTCATACAGGACTATGTAGAAAGAAATATAGTTAAATATGTCCACATTTGGAATGAAAACAGGCTTCTCAAATTATTTAAAGGGAACCAATAGACATATTAAATTCTACTTTGTTTGTTTATAATTTTTATTAATGTGATCCATTGACTCAACCTGACCTTATAAAATGAGCATGCATCTGAGATGTGAAAGTTTTTGAGAAATACACCTTTATTCTTACATTCAAACATTACACGTTTTCTAATGACAGTATTTTGGGCCTGAATCCAAGAAAGCACTTAAATAGGGGTACAATTTCAGTATGCGAGGAATGGTATTGATTTTAGTGGAGGCACTTATATAATTACAGTTACTTGGGTGATTAAAAATTCTACTGGACTTGGACCCCATTGGCATGGCACGAAATTCACCTTTATGCAGAAATTCGTAGTCAACAGAATGAAAAAAATCTCATAAATCTTTCAAATTAGGGACTCCAATGTGAGCTTAAACTCAAACTTTTCATTTCTGGAGAGAGAACACCAGCCCAGCTGCAAAATAAATCACAAGGCCGAAGAGGGATGTGGCTGGGTAGCACCTCTTTTTTAAAAAACCCAAATGGTTTCCCCCACCGTCATCTTTTGAGCAGGCCACTCCCAGTGTAAACCAAAGAATAGTCCCCACCACTGAACTTGCAGAAGACACTGAATGAGTGCAGGAAACTGACTGAATGAGTGCAGGAAACTGATTTATTGCATTTGAAAGTGGGAGATTTCATTTATTGTGTTCTGGGAAAGGGCTGTCGGCGGGTAAGTGGGTGGGTTGCACACGAGAAATACAGATGTCTACAGATGGGTGCCCTTGGGAAGGTGCTTATGGGGCTTCTTTGAGATTCAGTGAGGCAGCAGCACAACGCCTCAGATTTCTACCAAACAGACACAGCATGTCCCTCAGAAATGGGGCCAGAAATCCCTGTGTGGCCCAGAAGGCTGGAAGGGAGGATGTCCTCTAAGATGGTAGAGAAGAGCAAGACAAAGGAGTAGCAGCAGAGTGGTCTGGGGCAGGAGCTGGTTATTCGAACTTTGCTCACGCTGTGTGGGACTTACTCCATCCTCGTGTTGGACAGTATAATCAGTTCACCATTCCTCCTCATCTAATATTTGTTCTGGTCCAAAGTGGGGCATAAAACTATAGCACAGACATCATAGCAATTTGCTGTCATTTGACATTATTGAAAATAGGTGAGACATCTGTCTGTGTCCTAGGTCTCTACAGCTCTGTGTTAAAAGTAAATGCTAAAAACAGATCAAAGGATTTACATAAACCTTATTAGTGGCAGTAATTTAGAATGCTATAGCATTTTAGCACATACCTGCTTATGACTGCATTAATTCAGTATACATGTGTAGAATTTACCCAACAAGCTCCTCTCTGAGATTACCAGCAAATCTAAATTATTGGGTTTTTACCCAATCAGATTCAACCTCAAATGCTTCCACAGGTTTTTTTTCTGTTTATAGACACAGTTGCTGAATGTTTTATGAAATCAAACAATTGCTGAAGCAGTTTGCTGCGGCAGACCCGTTTAAAGTTAAAACATGCTTTACAATTCAGTAATTAAATTGTTCGGATAGTTTTGATTCCTGTCATTATAACTAATTTACATAATTACATAATTCACTGTATGAGAAAATTGGTCAGCACTACTTCTTTAAAATGTTGTTTAACACATCTATAGCTCTGGAATGCAGACAAAACTACACTAGCACTAGACTATATTTACTCTCATTTAGTCTAGAAACATTTTTCATGTGAATCTAGAATTGGTCTAGAACAGAAATGTCTATACTTTTGGAGTTTAGCCATTTCACGCTTTAACTTTTGGATCTTTGTGTTTAATATTTTGGTGTTAGAATAATTATCTGAAATACTTTTCATGAAGTTTTACTCAAAATACATTATCATTCAAGTATTGACTGCAATCCATTCACTCTCTCTTTTTTCTTTTTTTTTCAGTTTTGCACTATGATGTGTATTTCTGTTGTTATTTTTAATAACTGCCAAAACTGAGGAAGTATTTTGAAAATTCTTGCAGGCAGTTTTCACATCCAAAGAAACAATCTTGTTGATAAGACATTTTTGAGTTTTGTGCATTTTTAACCTTTCTCTTACAATATTGCCTTTTCATTTTTAGTTAATCATGATGCCAATTCCAAATTTTTCAGATGTTTAAATTAATTTCCCTAAATGCAAGTGACATATTAGGAAGAAATTCTTTAAGGGTGGTGGGGCACTGGAACAGGTTGCCCAGAGAAGCTGTGGATGTCCCATACCCGGCAGTATTCAAGGTCAGGTTGGATGGGGCATTGAGTGACTTGGTCTAGTGGAAGGTTTCCCTGCCCATGGCAGGGGGTTGGAACTAGATGATCTTTAAGGTTTCTTCTAACACAAACCTTTCTGTGATTCTATGGTTCTGGACGTACAGACGGCCACACAAATATGGCAGTTCTAGTACCTTAGAACCCACACAGACAAGACAGAAAAAAGAGGAAAATAGAAACAGGTGCACAAAACATCCCCTTAATTTCTCATATCTTGAGCAGATTTGAAAAGTCAGTCCAAGCTTCACCTGCACTATTCATAGCTTTGACTGTGTTAGTTCTTGTTTTTACGAATGAGAAATGAAATGAGAAATGCAGTACAATGGTTTCAGAGAGAAAAGAGGAATCTGAAAGCCAGTAGGTCGCACTGCAGCTCATTAACCACTAATGAAAATGTTGCAGCTGAATATCTCTGCAAGATGCATAAACATAAGAGAGGAAGCAAAACCAGTTTGCAATTTCTGTAACCCAAAGATGAATGAGAAATAATTAAAATATTATTCTCCATGTCATCGTTTTCAGAAAGGCAGTATTTAATCCCTAGCCATTTGCAGCTGGACTCTGGATTAGAGGTGGCTCACAGCTTTATCCAAGTGCCAATATAAACAATGCTCAACAAAAATCAGCATTTATCAATAGATTAAAAAAAAAACCATTTATCAATAGATAAAACACCTAGATATATAATGTGCCACAACTGATTTTTTTTTTTAAGAAAAGAAGAAAGGCAGGGCATATGTTATGTTGTTGTGGTTACATGCTATTAAACAAAAAATGCATTCTGTACAGGGCCCAGATTTTTAAAAGATTTTACAGCATGTAAGAATTACAGAGTCTGTAGCATAGCTGAACCAAACGTATAAAACCATTGGATGGCCAGAAAACATGCCTAAAAATGTAGATAATATGGAAGTAAAGACTGACGACAGCTTTATTCAGTTTATTGACCTGTATGTAATTTTCTTTATTACAGGATTTTCACAGCTTTATTTTACAGTGGTTTCTCTTCTACCTAGGTCTACCTACATCCTTGCTTAATGCTGCTTAACTACAGTACAACCATCTTTCTCCATTTTTACTTTTTATGTTGCAAATAAGTAGCATATCTGGGTTTTCTGAAATTTTGTAAGGACTTCTATGTCATATATTTTTTGAACATTGCTTCATAATGGAGCCTTACTGCTTCTACTAAAATATTTACACTCAACGTATTTTAAATTAATTCTGGATATAGCTATTTCTCCTGTCAGATCTGTCACATGTTTACTCCCTTTCCATTTGTAAGTTAGCTTTTAGTGTTCCTTTTACTCTATTTTATTACGGTTAAAATCAGAGTATAGACAGAAGGAGATGTAGGCTACAGCAAAGTAGAGCTTTAAGTTCTAAATGCTTAAAGACCTTAAAGTCTTTATAGAAAGAAGATTTATAATTTTATCTTGCTGTGATACTGTACTGTACTGAGATAATTATAGATGGGTAATTATAGATAGATTTGTAGGTAATTATATATACAGAGCAACTCACCCTCTGTACTTAGCTCCAGTCACACACCAGTATGATGGATTGTAATGTTGGATTTAGGGAACAGAGACAAAGCAAAAAGCAGTAAGGTCCAAGAATCTGAAGATTTTAGATAACTGAAAAGAGTTTCTAACCTGAGGCATATAAAACCAGAAAGCAATCTAGCAGGGTTTTGATATATTTGTTTTTATTGTCTATGCAAGAAAACTGACAAAATTACCCTGTCTGATAATTCCAGTGCCAACTGGCTTGTGAGTTCCATCTAGATGGTTCTGCAGGAAAAGAACAGCTCCAGCCTGGACAGAAGTGGATGCTGCAGCTAAGCTGGCTGGTAGTGGGGTCCTTTAAGCTGCTCTCCAAAGGCTTGATCCCACTGAAGTCAATAGGATTCTCCCTGTCAGTTTAAATTGGCTTTGGATCACATCTTAACTTCTCCAAGCCAAGGTCTCCACAGTGAAGATCTCACCTGCTAGTCTAACAGATAGCCAAAGCTCAGGATGCCACAGCACTTCATTGGGCAGTATTTCTTAAACTTAGGATAATAACAGTTTTCAACTTAAATTTATCCACATTATAATCAAAATAGCTATAACTGTGCATAAAATCATCTGACAGACTATCAGGTATTTCCATAATTAAATGTTAGAATATTACTTGTCCAACTACAACTGCTAGGCTTTTAACATTTTCTACATATTCTCATATTTATGACATAATATGTGATAACTCGTCCTAACTCATTAGGCAGAACGTAGTGAAGACTAAATAAGATATAGGGAAGTTAGCAATTAAATTAACAATGACATCAGAATAAAAGGATTTGTTATAGAAAGAACAGGTCTATTCTTTATTCATAAAACTTGTTGGAAAGGTCATTATTTGTGGTGGCATATAAATACTCAAGAATACTTACACCAGTATAAATTCACTAGTGTTTGCTAGAATAACAATTATGCAAAGAAAATGACACTTCAACACTTTTTAGTGACTATTTTTGCAAGATACATGGCTTAAAAATCAAAATAGAAACATTGTAAGGTTTGTATCATGACATATATTATTTGACATACCTTATAGATATTTTATGTTTAAGACAATAATTTCTTCAGTTACAGTTGTTCAAGTATTTTAGTCTCTTCTCTATGGGTATCAACAGAAATTCATCTTAATTCCTCCTGACAGCTCAGTAGCAGATAAGTATCTAGAATAATCACAGCTTTTGTGTTTTAGGGCATTGTTCTGGATTCCCTGTTCACATTCGTGCCTATTTAGGTCCCCATTGTATAATGACAGTAAAAACAGTTAATTAAATACTTTGCCAGGAATTCTTTTTTCCTCATTTAATTTTATTTCTATACTAAATGTGCTTAATCAAGGGTGAAAAGTAATTTGTGAAGAGATTTATATTAGAAAATCAAAAATATCCAGCAAATTAACTGCAAAGTGGGCTACACCAGTTGCAAGTTGGAGTATAAAGTTAAAGTATGTGCATTCAAAGATAAAAAGGAAAGAAAACAATGAACAGAAAAATCTCTATTTACCTTCAATGGGTACTAGGAGGATGTTTCTTTATTTAATTGTTTGTATGAGGAAAGAGAATAGATGACTGCAGTATGGATATGCAGGCTGCCAGATTAGCTTCAAGCCAAATACATATATTAAATGTGCTGAAACTTTATTTATGAATTTTGTTGATCTGACAGTAAATCAGATGTTGCAATACACTAAATGTACGCAAGTATGTTGTATTTTAAAATTTGTTTGAATAATTATGTAAACCATATGACTAATGACTTCTCTACTGTAATTACATAGCACATAAGATACAACTTTTAATGTTTAGCATTAGTAATCTTTACTTAATAGGCAATAGAAGCAAACATTATTATCAATTCATAAAAGGTAAGTATTCTAGAAAACCCTCCAGTGTTGAAAATTAATGGATATCCTTTTTTGATAATTTCTTCTGCCTATTTCAAACAGATATCTTTTGATTTTTTTCATTCTAATTGTGTTTAAATTTTTGCCTCATATTAATCAAATTTTTAATATTATGCTAATTATCAATGTGCTTTATCTTGATGCTGTTACTGTAACTATAAACTATAAAAATTGGTGTATATGTATTCACCAATGTGAATGAGAAAATCTCCATTTGAGTAACAGACCTGATCTGAATTTAAAGTTGACTGGGGGCTCTTGTAAAATGTCAGATGTCTTTGTATATTTGGGTAGGCTCTGCAACAGAACAGAATTCAACAACAGAGATCAGCCATGAAGCAATCCCAAGAGCATTTGTGTGGAACATTACTAATTTTGAAGGGCTCTTCTGGGGCAAAGGGCTGTCAAAGGTCATCATGGTGTAAACAGGAACTAATCTGCTGCTATCAGGAAGCAATATAACTGCACCTTTGTCAAAATTATGATAAGTATTTACTGTGGCATAACCTAATTTGACAAATTACAAATTACGCAAGTTAGATTTATTAGTCAGGCTAAGCAATTTAGAATGGTACAGTGACCCTTTATCCCTGCCCTGCTGACATCAATCTGTGACTAGGTCACAGGATGGGAACGTGTCTGTGCTCCTGTTGGATACACTTTCCCTACACAAACAGGTCTAGATGAGTTACAATGACCATTAACTTGTGAGCATGTAACTGGAAGAGATGGCTCCAAACATGACGGACTGAAAAAACATGTCTGTGCTCACTGATGCTGGGATAAATTATCTGGAATTTCACTAATGTCAACCTACAATTCTGAATGAGAAATATGTCTCGCTCTTTACGGGTTATCTCTCTCAAGATAGTTCAGATCTGTTTGTTGCTACATAAAGAAAATATGCATGATGTAGAAATCAGTTCTACCTTATTGATCATAACAAAGGGTGAGTAGAAAGCATATTTCATTGTCACCAACACCTGTAAAGGTGGGGGGGGAAAGGCAGGACCCCCATATTCCTTGCCCCTCCTTTTGCTGTAATTGTGAGAAATACAGGAAAAAAAATGCAAAAAATGAGGACCTTGCAAAAATGTCACACAGCCCTTCTCTCAACTCTTCTGTTTTATTCAGCCCTGTTCCAGCCATTGGGGTCAGACCACAGCGTAAGTGATGGCTTGGGCTGAGACCATCTCTGTGTTCAGCAGCCCGGGCTGATTAAACAGGGCTATATAAACTTTCTCTCCTGCTTTTCTACTCCATATCAGAAGGTGAGCTGAACAGAGTGAGGAAAAACTTGCACAAAGGCAATATAATGGGCAGTCTGTGGACCACCTTAATGCAATACTGATTAAGGCAGCAAAGATGCTTGCTGGAAGATGATTTTTTTTTTAAGGATTGTTGGTATGATGGGCAAGGTTTTGTACTGTGGAGGATGACGCAAAGGAAACTCTGAAAAGGTTCACATGAGTCACACAAGATGCTTCATAGGCACTGAAGATTGTAGAGAATCTGCCCTGGAAGTATGGGAGGAAGAAGGGAGGTTTGGGGTGGACACCAATAATGTCAGACCATAGCAGCTGTGGAATTGGAATATATAAAGGAAAGTGATATGGATTGTTAACATATGTCTTGTTTGACTTTGGCCAACGTACATCTTGTTTGACTTTTGACTTCTTTATTATAATAAAGAAGTAAGAAAATCTACAAAAGATTAAATGATACCATCACATACAGTAGGGGATACATCAAATCTCTTTTGTATATTTATTCAGTTAAGACTGAATTTTCATTTTTACCTGAATTGTAAACTGAATTAAGTTTACTATGAAACTAATAGAGCACATTTCTATAATTTCTAAATTCAACTCTTTTTCCCAGGATTTGTTCATGCTTCAGAACTGCATAGAATGATATGGTCTGCAGAACTGAACAGAAAGCCCTCCATGTCATCAGAAAGAGACCCACAACATTATTGAACAAAGTCAGTCTCAGGAATCTTGAATATAAACCCAAGGGAGAACAGCTGATGCCTTGAAGCCAACATCTGGTTGCTTCTGTTGAATGCTTCAAAGCAGGGGGAGACTGAACATAATCAGGAGCAAGGACAGAGAGGAACCTTGGGACATTTTTTTTTATAGAGGCATGATTCTTACTGGTTTAAAATATATTAAGGAAAAATACTATATTGAAATTTTAAGCCAAGTAAGTTAAAATTGTTCTGGTCAGGATAGTATTTGAGAATCAATCTTCTCTTGAAGCATATTCTGATAGACAAACCCCATTTATAGAAATATTTCAATAGAGTTAGATTATTTTTGAGAGACAAAATATATACAGTCCATTACTCCGTAAGTTTACTGAGTTTTCCATAAATCTGTGGGTACTGTGTTCAAGGCAATGTAAGTCCTTCTTGGTTACATTGCATAGATTTACAAGAGAAATCCATTTTATAATATTTTTGAAATTTTAAAGCAAAAAACCCTAATGTCCAGGTTACTAGAGACCAGCCGTGCCAAATTCACTGAAACCAAGCAATCCAGAGTACCACCAAGAGCTATTTATATATAATTTTTCTACATCAATTATCATGGAAAGACATTATTCTCAATGTATAAAATCTCAGCCTCAGTTAAAAACTTCAAGATCTTTTGTACCATTTTATTCTCTGGGTACTTACTTCCACTCATTCCAATAAATTAGGTATTCTTTAGTCAGATTCAGGTTAAATATAAACTGGGTGCAGAAATTATGGAAAGAATAAAGGAATAGTTGCCACAGAATAAGTTGTTTAAATGACTGACCAGCATCACATTTTCTTTATATTCTCAGAATTTTAGTTTGAGGGAAAACTTTGAATAGGCATAGAATCATTGAATCATAAAATATGTTGTGTTGGAAGGAACCCATGAGAACCATCAGTTCCAACCCCTGACCATGCACAGGACACCCCAAGAATCACAGCAGATGTTGTCTGAGTCCTTCCTGTGTGTTTGTTGGAGAAGTAAGAAACAGCAGTCACTGTCTTGAAATAATAGAGTCTGCTTTACTGCTGGGATGTAAGTGACCCAGGCCTTCAGGAAGATGCAGCAACAGAACTAAGGCTAAAACTTCCTGCCACATAATCTTAACTCCATGTAACAATCCAAGTGGTATTTTAACAGTGAAACCCTTTACCAAGCTCTTCCAACATTCTTTCACTCTTGTTTTCAGAAGAATCTTCTTATCTGACTGCTCTGTAGCTGTTTTACTGAAATGTTTAAGTGTTTGCTTAGTGAGACAGGCAAGCTGCTGTGATAATTCTGTTTTCTATAGACTTTGTTTTAGGAAGAGGTACTGGCCACCCTATCTGATACAGATTGCTCTGCAGGCTGGAGGAAGAAGGGTGGCATCAAAATACCCATCCAACCTATCCACTAATTTCCTGATGACCTCCAAAAGGCTTGCTCATATTCTTCTGTTCCTTAGCTGTGATCAAAACATGGACAGAAATTCATATTAACTGAAACTGGGTATAGTATAGAGTAGACAAAATATGGAACATGGAGCACCAGAATCCTCTGTTGCTGTACCCACCAAGTAAATCCCGTACACATACTAGTGGTATGGTTGATCATTGGATTTGTATTTAAGAAGAAATTTTTATCTGTTCTACATTGCCAGGGATGTCAAAATTTGTCAGTTGTCTTTTACTTTAGCTTTTATTTTCTTTTTTAATGACATCAAATAAATATATTCCTTTTAACCTGTTGATATCATTTCAGGAGCTTAAGACTGTTTTATCTATACATTCCATTTTGTAAACTGCCCCCTACAACTGTACCAGAGGACTGTGATGTTACATCTTAGTGACTAATATAAAGAGGTGGGAAGAAGATAAGAGCNGAGGTGTTTAATATATCTGATATACATATTTTGTGCCTCGACTGTCTGCTGCCAACGTTTTTGAGAGGAAACTAATTTTTGTTTTTCAACTGTAAAGATCATCTAAAGTAGAGATGCCAAAATTTATGATTGATAACCTGCCTATAGAATCCTAGAATTGTTAAGGTTGAAAAAGACCTCAAAGATCAAGTCCAACCATTTATCCTAACACTGTTATCNGACAAAATATGGAACATGGAGCACCAGAATCCTCTGTTGCTGTACCCACCAAGTAAATCCCGTACACATACTAGTGGTATGGTTGATCATTGGATTTGTATTTAAGAAGAAATTTTTATCTGTTCTACATTGCCAGGGATGTCAAAATTTGTCAGTTGTCTTTTACTTTAGCTTTTATTTTCTTTTTTAATGACATCAAATAAATATATTCCTTTTAACCTGTTGACATCATTTCAGGAGCTTAAGACTGCTTTATCTATACATTCCATTTTGTAAACTGCTCCCTACAACTGTACCAGAGGACTCCGATGTTAAATCTTAGTGACTAATATAAAGAGGTGGGAAGAAGATAAGAGCTTTTAATATGAAAGTGGAAATAGATTTTTTGATGCTACCTTCTGGCACAAAACTCTGTATAACATTTCTTCTTCACCACTTTCTCACACAATCAGAGTACAAGAGAACATCAGGAACATTTGACGGAAACATCACTCCCACTTGACTTAGGCTTATCATCTGTTTTGGGTAAGCTTAATTTAATTTAAATAGCTATCATGTAAGTGGTTTTGTGGATAACTTCCAGACTCCTGCTTGATGCTAAAGTTAATATCTTAAGTTGCTCTGGACATATCTTTGACTATTCCTGTAANCTTGAACATTTCCAGAGATGATTATTCTGTCACGTCCCTGTGCAGCCTGTTCGCATGCTTGACCACCCCTTCAGAATTTTTTCCTAATATACAGTCCATCCAAGACTGATTCCCTTCATGAACCATTTGATGCCACTCAAGGTGATCTGCTTCATAACCTTCCCCAGCACCAGGATCAGGCTGACAGGCCTGTAACTCCCTGGGTCCTCCTTCTGGTCATTCTTGTAGATTGGCCTCACATTTTCTCATCTCCAGTCACCTGGGATCTCCCTGGCTAGCCAGGACTGCTGGCAGATGATTCAAGGTGGCTTGGTGAGCTCTGCCACCAAGCACCAAGCTCTGCCAGCAGCTCTATCAGTACCCTTGGATGGAAGCAGTCTGGGCCCACAGACTTTTGCGCATCTAAGCAGGGTAGCAGGTCACTAACTGTTTCCATTTGGATTATGTGGGCTTCATTCTGCTCCTCATCCGTGCGATAATTTATCTTGAAAAGAAAAATTGAGTTATCTTCATTCAGTTTGCTGTATTTTCAGATACATTAGTTCCATGAATACTCTAGAAATACTTAAATTTGTCTTCATCAGAATTTATTTCATTTCAATAAGGATTAATCTTCATTCCTCACTTCTTTGTCCTGAATTCAGACTCTGGCAAACTTGTTTGTTGCCACAGATACCAGCATATGTAGCAATTACTATTATGAACAATCTTGCTTTTTCCTCCAACAAAGCTTGAGTGCCCCTTGGCAAGGTCTCTGCATTCAAAATGTTATTCAGGACAAAGTGAACTCTATTATCTATTACTTAAAAGCTTGTACAGTCATTTCTACTTCTGCAAAATGTGTATGATGTCTTGAATTATTTTACATAGCTTTACAGGGACTATATTCACACAGGGATGAGATTTTATCACAGATAAAATATGTGATTTAGTATGCTGTAGAAAATTTTTGTTTAAACCTTAAATGTTAAAAATTGAAATGTAATCATTAGAAGAAAAAAAAAGGTTGAATGGAAGAAAAAATCTAATAATTGATAACAACAAAATATTAACACACTACCTAGGTACTCCTAGTATCATAAAATCATTGAATTATTTGGCTTGAGAGGGACCACAAAAGATCATCTAGTCCAGCCCCTCTGCAGTGGGCAGGGACAGCTTTCACTAGACTGGGTTGCTCGAAGACCCATCCAATGTGGTCTTGAACACTTTCAGGCATGGGGCACCCACAGCTTCTCTGGGCAGCCTTTTCCAGTGTCTCACCACCTTCGTAATAAAAGATTTCTTCCTTATATCTCACCTAAACTGACTATTTCTGGTTTAAAAATATTTTTGCTTGTCATACTGCTGCAAGCCCAGGAATAAAGTCTCTTTCTACCTTTCTTATAAGCTCTCTTTAAGTATTGGAAGACCACAGTAAGGTCTCCCTGGAGCCTTCTCTTCCTCAGTCTGAACAATGCTATCTTTCTCTGCCTGTCTTCACAGGAGAGGTATTTCAGCCCCCCGATGATACTCATGGACAGCTCCCAATCTGTTTTAACTGGTCCATGTCTGTCTTGTGCTGGGGTCCTCAGAGTTGGGAGTACTCCTGATGGGTCCCTTCCAACTCAGCTTATTCTATGATGCTGATTCTATGACTCTATGACATTCCAGGAGATCACTCCAGGTGCGGTCTCACAAGAGCAGAGTAGAGGGACAGAATCATCTACTTTGGCCTGGGGACCACACTCCAGGGTTTGCCATCTAGGATCGTAGGATAGTTTGAGTTGGAAAAGACCTTTAGAGTCCAACTTCTCTGCAATGAACAGGGACATCTTCAACTGGATCAGGTTGCTTGGAGCTCTGTCCAACCTGACCTTGAATACCTCTAGGGATGGGGCATCTACCAGCTCTCTGGACAGCCTGGTCCAGTGTTTCATCACCAAAAACAATACAGTTATCTTTCTGGGATGCAAGTTTCTGCAACGTTCCCATTTATTCATCCATGATTAGCCTCAATTCCTTCTCTGCAAGGCTGGTCTCAATCCATTTGTTACCCAGGCTGCACTGATATAGATTGACGACAATAACTTATGTCTCTAAAAAATCTACATATTTGAAAAATATTTCTACTGGTAGATATTTGACCTTGAACAAGCAATATTTCAGTATTCACTAGTTTGTTTTAAAAGTTATCTTAAAGCTAATAAATTCATGCAAAATAATTTCGAATTTCAACAGACAATACATTTTAATAAAATTACTCAGTCTATAGCTAAGAAAAGACTATAGGCCAAAACATCCATAGGGAAGTAATTTTGCATCAGGCAGGAGGATGAAAGAGAAAGCAAGAAAGGATATCAGACTGAATATAAATACTGATATTCCTTAACATCATTTTATACTGCTAGCTTTATCGAAAATAATCATCTATAGTAATTGTAAAAATTTTAATGGTATTGATACTTGTACAGCTGTTTCCACAATGAAAATCTTGGGTTCTTTAGAAGTAAACACAATACCCTTATTACTTGCTGATATATGTGAGACTATTTATGCTTGGCTATAAAGATATCAATAAAAGAATCTGACAAATTTTAAATAAAACAAATTACAGGACAAATAACATGAGGACATAACATACTTTTTTTTTTCTTTAAAATTAATCCATCTCATTAAACTAGAAATTATCTGTCTCACTGCAGTTGCAGGTTCAAAGGTTTGTTTGGGTTTTTTAAAAATTTAATATGCATTAACTCATTTTGATTTTTCTAGTGGGTACTGAGTAATCTCAATTTGCAAGAGCCATCCAAAAGGACAGAAAGATTAACAAGAACAATTTGTCAATAACATGCAAGGAAAGGGCTGTTTCTCATTCATGTTGAGAACAAATATCAGCTGTCAACTTAAATAGTTACAGCCACAAGACTTGCCAAGGTAGGGTCAGCTGTGAAAATCAGGGAAGACTGAAAAGTCCAAGCTGGATGCAATTTTCTGGTGCATTCCCTGGCATCTGTAGATTAGCTAATTTAGCTTCCAATTCCTAGTTCAGAATTTAAAATTTGGAGTTAGAAATCTGGAGTTTCACATGAGAAGGTGAACTACAGAAAGCACAGTCCCACGAGTCTAGGACGGGCCACAGAGCAAGGCTAAGTCCTGCACAGGTGCTATTTCCGAGTTGTTGCGCGACTTGGGAAAACGCTTCTCAATATTTTTCTCTTTCCCTTTTTATTTGTTTTCCTTCACATGTAAGTCGGTGGGTTTGCAAACACACTTGATGCCTCTAGCCATAAGGAAAACATGTTTAAGGGCACAATAACAGCCATAGAGATTAATGTGCTACTAAAAAAAAAAATAATAATAGGGGCAATTTGCCTGTGTAAAATTATTGTGGCCTGGAAAGAAGCTCAAATTCCAGGCAACATCTGGTGGGGCTGGGCATAAGTCTTAAGCAGGGAGCAGGTTGACAGCTGATGAGTTAGGTCACACTGGATCATAAATGGTTTAGGAAGATCAACCGATTTTAGAACCTATGGAATAGAAAGCCTGAAAAACAATAATTTGGGGGAAAACTGTGTATGATACCAACAAGATAACAGACACTCCTGGTCTGTGAATGTTTTCAAATGAAATTTATATTCTTTTTCATTACAGAGTGTAACAATTATTAGATAATGTAGCTTTCCACTTCACTGCAAAGGCAAAGGAACCTGGATACTCAGTGAGATGTGATGAGAGGTGGGATATTACAAGGCCATCTGGGACTTTTTGACCTTGGGATCTCTTTCAGGGCTTCTGGAAGCCCTGCAAATTCAGTTCAAGCCACAGACTTTGAAAAATTTGGATTCCAGCAGAGTAGAGAACTTGGAGAATTTCACAATTAGACAGAAGTTTGTTGAATTCAAGATATTTCTACGAAATATTTGGCTTCTACAAACCAGACCAGAATACATAAACAGACCTTTGCCAAGTAATTTCCAGATAATTCTTATGGTGATTAGGCTCACAAGTTGAGAGCACTTCAGTATCTAATTCCAGTGTCTTTGACTTAAATTGAAAGAAATTATAAAAGTTCATCATTCCTTGGATATAGCTCCATAAATAGCCTATCTAGTAGAAATAAACATTATCCTTACTTTATAATCAGAAATCTCTGTTTTTGTGTTAAATGTTTTTATCTTACAAATTGCTCTTGGGTTTCCTATAAAAGTGTTATAAAAAAAAAAATTCATCAACTTTTCAAAATGCATCATTCTGAACCCTCACACAGTGAGAAGTACTCCTTGTCATCATATGCTGCAAATTTTCCTTGAAATTAGCCTTTTCATTTTAAGTACTTTATTAAACTTTATGGAGATGACCCAACTGCTGGTATCTTTCTGCCTCAAAAGTCAGATGAAGATTCAAAAAAAATAAGTTAAACTCTCATCTTGATCATCTGCCAACTGAGATGTAAAAAACACAGTTTAAATCTCTGAAATTTATTAAAATACCTTTATCAGATTATTAGTTACATTTTCTTTACCGCAATCTGTTTTAAGTCAGAATTTATCCCCAAGTTTATTCTGTGGGAGAAAGCATAGACTAAAAAGCAACCTTGATCTGGTTTTGTAAAATTGTCTTCAAACATTAAAACTATAGCAAAGTAGGAATTGAATTGCAAGCAGAAAAATTATTCTAAGTCAATATGAAAATTTTAGAAATTGTATCACTGCCATGAAGAGTCATTTAAATGCCTCCTGCCCAAACAAACCAAAACCAAAACCAAAACCAAAACCAAAACCAAAACCAAAACCAAAACCAAAACCAAAACCAAAACCAAAACCAAAACCAAAACCAAAACCAAAACCAAAACCAAATTATTTTCTCTTTTAAAATGACAAGCACATAAGTATACATCAACTTATGATGCTACTAAATCAGTCAAGACAGATTTCTTTTAATGAGGTTTCATTTTTCTGTCTAAGGTTAATGTGAAAGTTATTCCTTCAGAAGAGAAAAACAGGTGCATATTCTGAAGCTCTGACTGCTTACCAAAGATTTTTGAATCACAGCCACTTTTCAGGATAAGAGGATAGTAGTGAGTTACCACAGAGAAATAAGTATCAGATAATACTTTTACAAATCTATGGCTTTACTTTGAAAGGAATTGGTGTTTGTTCCTCCAGTGAAATATTTGAAGCACTAGCATGTGAGATGCATAATTTGGAAAAGAGTTCACAAAGTAGCCCTGCAAGCTTTTTCAAAAAGTTATTAAAAAAAAAAAGAGAAACAATGATTACATTTTTACACACCTCTTATAAGCTTCATTACACCTAAAATAAATATTTCAACTGTCACCTGAAACTCAAGGGATGCTGCAGAAAATACAGTCACATTTGTACAAGAGCAGCAGAATGTAGCCCACTACATGTGCAATTTCAGGCAAAACAGAAGTTGCCTCCGATTCTTATCAGGTCAGATACAGTTAGTCCTATATTTTTGTGCAATGCATTACACTGAAATGTCTTTCATTACATGCTTCTGTAGGAGCTTAGAGTAGATAATTTGATAGATGTGGAAAACTGAGAGAGCTTGCCAACAGTCCAGAAAGTCCAGAGATCATCCTAACAGAGCTTCACCTTGCAGAAAAGGATGAGGCTTGAATAACTGAGACATATTTTTCTAATATATACCCAAGAAAATAAGAGAAAGGCTACTTGGAAACTATGAACAATTTCATCATATTCTTGGGTCTACTCTTCACACTCTACTGTAAATATGACCAGAAACTTAGAGAAGCAGCAGCAATATTTCTTTCAAAGTAAGTTTCACTGTGTGTTTTCCAGCTGCAATTTGGACTTTATACCCACTTCAGGAAAGCTCCAGGGCAACAGGCACTTTAATAGCCCAAAGAACACTTAGTCTACCTGTGGGGTGCGGTTACAAAATCAATTCAGTTGAGATCCATTGAATCTGAATGAAAAAAACACAATAGGAAACCTAAAACCATCTACACAAGGATTAAGTGTAAAGCCAAGAAGTCCATTTGCTCATACTGACTTACAGTTGTTTTTGTCATAAAAATAAAAGAAAAAAACCGCCTAAGTTTCTATGTGATTAGGATATGACAAAGATAGAGAACAGTCCTCTCTCTCCTCATGCGAAATCCATTTATTTCTTACAGTGCTAATTTGTCAGCCTTTTAGTTTAGCTGTAGGTAGGACCAAGGTATAAATTAAAGACCTTCATTCATGAGAGTGATGTTTATTTCTCATCATGAGAGTCCAGTTTGACTGGCTCAGTTGGCTATATAAAGTACTGGTAAAATGCTCATCCATCCCTGTCATCCCTGTACCTAAAAATAAAGGCAGCACTTACTGAAGGAGTGCATAATTCTGGGCTGCATGGCAATATGCATAATTATTCAGGCTCTTCTGAAGTACTTGGAGTGACAAATAAGAGAAGGTTGAGCCCTGATTTTTTTGTTTTGTTGTTTGTTTTGGGATTTATTGGGTTTTGTTCTGCTTTGTTCAGGGGGGTTTTTTGGTGTTTTTTTGTTGTTGTTTGGGGTTTTTTGTTTGTTTTTTTTGTTTTGTTTTGTTTTTTTTTCCTTTAAATACAAAGATTTAGGAAACTGAGATAGAGAGAAAGCAGAAATTCTTGTGTAGAGTTTGACAAAAATAGATCTCTAAGGGTTTGGAAATTCAGCATTTTTTTTACAAAATATATGCCACAATATGTGTAAAAGTACACTTCTTTTCATGATGCATATACTTGATAATGACTGGTGAGTTTCTTTTATTCTAATTATAATGTTGACAGGCAGCTCAAGAGAACAGCTCAAAAGTTTGTTTAAAAAATGTATTTAAGTTATAGATTCTGAGGAAAAGGGAAGGATCATTAACTGCCTTTGTTATCATGACTTGTTCATGCTGTGAACATGTGTATGAGTCTTCAAATGTGCTATTGCTTATACTGTGTAATTTGCTTTTTGGTCTGTATAATGTTCTGTAATTTTCTTTGGCTCAGAAAATCCATTTTCTAAATGTCTCTTGTTTTGATTTGATGATATGAAAGATAATGAAAGTGATGGAAATACTTTTCACTGTTTAATTATCAAAAAAACCCTTTAAACAACTCAAAAAAAAAAAGAAAGAATGAACATAAGTACCATAAAAATAGTGCTGTCTTCTGCTCATAAATATTATACATTGCTGCACACTGGTATATATTTCTTAACAGTTAGAATGAGTTTTGCATATATTAAATGTGTTGAATATGATTGAAAATAAAAATATTTTGTAAGTAACTTTACCAGAAATGAAATACTGGAGCTTGATAATAGGCAAATTTCTTAATGGAACAAATAATATTTTAAAAGATGGAATTATTTTAAGTACCAATTCTTCAATTGTATTTGACAACAGCACCCTGTACGTCATACAGGATAATTAACACATTGTCTGGCAAGGGCTAGAGAGACAAGGGTTGGAGAGACAGCGAAAGCAATCTACACAAGAGCAGTATTCTTAATAGCTACGATGTGCAACAATTATAAGGACATTTTGACAGCAAAATGTTTCTTTTTTAATGGCTTTATATAGTTCCATGTACTTGATTCATTCAGTTATAGGTAGCAGAGCATTTAGTGCTGTTTCCAAAATAAAATTCTATACTAATTTCAAAAATAAAACAATGAAGGGAAGAGATACAGACAAGATAAAAAGTAACTTAGGAAAAATCCACCCAAATCAAACCAATATAATTTAAACTACACTGATCCCATTTTCATAATTTATGTCCTGCAAGCTGAGTCTCAGCAAAGTGAATAAACATGCCTTTCCTGCTGCCCTGACTATGGCATGTCTTGAGGTCAGGATATGGATCTGACTCCTCTGACTTGGAACATTTTAACGTGAAACCACTGTTATTTTCAGAGCTCCTTCCCCTCCAGAATATTCCTGAATCCCTCCTGTGTTCTTCCAGAAGTAAATTGCACAAAGCTTTTGGCAGAATAGAAACTGAAAAGCCACAGTGCCTTCAGACAAACAGCTTTTGCCAGCCTTCAAAATCAACACACTTTTGAGTGCTATTCTGATGAACTTCATTGTTTTTACTGATATGGCTTTTTAATTGTTATGCTTTTTGCTTCTTTTCTTTTCACCTAATAAACATTTAATGAGAAACAGTGGCACAAGACCTAAAATATCTATTAAATGTTCTAATCTTCACAGTAACAGTCATATTCTCATCTATCCCATTTTACTCTCTTTACTTAAAATCTTTCTCTCAGTGTCGGCTAAGGCAGTGAAGGTTCCCACTCCAGTTTCTCCAGAGGCTAGGGCACGCCCTTGGGAAACCAGGAGAGGTTTACAGGATGTCTAGAGTTCAGTACCTGCAGGTTCTTGGTTTGTTGCCTGGATGTTTCCAGCAGTGTCTCTTCAATCAAGACTCAGATTTAATTGTTGGAGTGATTTATTCCAGGAACTGCTCCCAAAAAGCAAAACTAATAAGACTGAACCTGTTTTGGCTCTTTGAGCCATGCATACATAAGCATCTTTAAAAACACCAGAAGACTCTGCTCTTCACCAGAGACTCACTCTCTGGTGAATATGGCCCCATGCATTCATATTGTATTCTAACTTAGGTAATATGTATTTCCAATTCCAAGTGATTGTGCTGTATTTAGGCCACATTTTGTCTGGTTAAAATGCAGCTTTTAGACACTTTAAAGTGAAAAATAGGTCCTATACATGAAGTTTGAGAAAATATGGTCAAGTGCTGTGGAAGAAGCCTATCTATTTTTACATGGATCTAGATCCCACCCAGAGTGGATACAAGTCCATCTATGGTGTACACAACAGCCCCAAAGGTGAATCTGGGTCAGGTGAGGCAGCAGTTGCTAGCTGGGGTTAAATCAGAGACATTCAGCTCAGGCCATGGCAAGGCTGAGGCCCTGCACTGCATTGCCCTGGTGGAGGTAATAATCCTATTTACAGGGCTTCAAGCTGTGTCTTGGCACTGATTTTTTGTTATGGCGACAAAATATCAAATTAATAAAGATATATTCGCTTTCATAGACTTTTTCTCTGAATAAATCCCTACATATTTAATGATTTTTCAGTTTTTATTGAATAGAAACTCTCTTATCTCCTAAACGAGTTATTTTGCTTACATGTGGTAAATTTATAATGAGAATTTTTTTTTCTAATTTATTATAAGCCATGGATTTGGGTGGCATGAACTCTGTAAAACTAAATAAATACAGGTGACATATACGAGACCCATAGTACACTGCTGAGTAAAAGTAATAGAAAACCAGTGTTGGTAAAAAAAGAATCTAAACATCCTCATGTGGATATTTTTGCATTTAAAATATGCTCTAAGGGACAGAAATAATAATAATTAATGCTTTGCACTTACACGTGACCTATTATCTGAAGATTTTGAGTTCTGCACATTATTATCTCATTAAACCTTACAACACTCTTGTGAGGGAAGAAAGTGCTTCATTATAGATATTTTACAGAGGTATTCATTTAGGAAAAAACACAGAAGCTCGGTAGCAATATTAACCCATATTGCCACATGAGTTAGAAAGCAGATGCCACAATTTTGCCCATTAAGAAAGGGCAGAAACAAATAAAGAAGTGATTAAAACTATTCTCCTAAAAAGAGGACATCTAAATTAGAGTTTAGTAGCTTTAAATAATAGTTTGGAAGGACTGTTAAAGAAAGCAAAGACAGAGGAAGAGTTGCCCAGAGAAGTTTGACATGTTCTATCCTTAGAGATTTTCAGAAATTGACTGCACAAGATTCTGAACAATTTGCACGTAGCTCTGTTTTGAGTAGAAGCTGGAAAAATTATCTCCTACAGATTTATTCAAACCAGTTGTTTTGTGATTTGTTTATAATCAGTAATACCCATCAGATATTGAACTCTCAACTACATAAAAATTTTTAACAAAAATTCATCTACCATAGCCATTTACCAGATACACAAGGATAAAGAAATTTCAAATCCTATACTGCTTAGCGTGTAACCCTGAAGTTTCTTGTAGCTCGTTAGCTGCTCTCTTAGGCCAGATAGACACAAAAAACTTGTCTGAGCTTGCTATTCAAGGACACTTAGATTGTCCATGGCCCAAAAGGTGTAAACTAGGGTCTCAAGAGAGGTGGAGAAATTCAAGAAATTACATCATTAGCTGAAGTTTTAATTGGCGAATTTATGCTCATATGCAAATGGACCAAACCTATAAAAGTGTGAAGAACTCGTGACTTGTTGTCCATCTTGGGGTCCATTTTGGATGTAGCCTCTGGCTCCCCAGGGTGTACCTTTGACAGCCTTTCAAATAAATACCTACCTTTATTCCCTTACTCCTGTCCAGTCTCTGTTTCTAGGCAGCCTTTCAAGACATCACTATCACAATTTTCACTCCAAGGAGAGAATAAGTCATAGATTTCCTACGGGTTTACAGCCTCTCCTGGGCACATCCACCTGCTCCAGCATGGGCTCTGCTCTGCTCTCCTTCCAGAGGCTGCTGCTGGATCTCTGCTCCCCTGGGCTGCAGGGGCACAGCTGCCTCACCATGGGCTGCAGCATGGGCTGCAGGGGATTCTCTGCTCCGGCACCTGGAGCACCTCCTCCCTCTCCTTCTGCACTGACCTTGGTGTCTGCAGAGCTGTTTCTCTCAGTTATTCTCACTCCCCTCTCTTCCTGCAATTGGCCCTGCACTTTTTTCCTCTTGTTAAATCTGTTCTCTTGGAGGCACTACCAGTCTCACTGATGGATTCAGCCTTGGCCAGTGGCAGGTCTGACTTGGAGCCAGCTGGCTTTGGCTTTGATGGACACAGAGGAAGCTTCTGCAGCTTCTCAGAGATGCCAACCCTGTAGCCTCCCCTGCTACAAAAACCTTGCCACACAGACCCTAGGCAAGTGTCATAATTTATAATATTTAATTCAGGCTTAGGTTTTTTGTTAATCCTTTTAATTTTTTTACTGTTCTAGCATGCATATTTTTGTTACACCTTCCATTTACCCATTTACTACCTCTATAAAATTATATTTGTCCACTGAACTGTTTGATTATTGATTTTTTAGAAAATTTATGAGGATAGTGATAAATAAAGCATACCATGTATAGAGTTTATTGACAAAAGGGACTTCAACCTGCCTGTCTCTCTGTAGACAAAAGAGCATTACAGTTCACTTGGTCCTTCTGGAAAGACATATAGCCCTACTTACAGATACGAAGATAGAGAACACAGAGGACTTTCTTATATCTTCATCACTAAAGAGACTACTACTGCCTGTTTTTTACTTCGTAGAAGTTTACTTACAAGCTATGACACACCCCTCCATTACTGCTTCCTGATAAACTGAACCCTTACATCTTTCTCTAAAGTGTTTAATCAATTTTAGATGTTTAGCACTCCAATTTAGCAATTTTATACGTTTAGCACTCCAATTTTTCATCAGACTTTTTAAAATGAGGAGACAATGTGCTGTCCTGACAATGTCTCAAGCATAAGGGAAGCTTAATGTCCATACTAAAATGGTTTTAGTTTGTCTGTCTTGTCTAGACTAATACTTCTAGTGGACTGGAGACCTTCATTACAACATGACTATGAAATGGAGTCACAATGCAAATAAATTCCTTTAGCCATGCTAACTTCATCTTCAGCACTGGCTACTGACATAATTTAAGTTCTGATATGATGTGTATTTTTAGCTTGTCCCCTTTCATTATAGACAATAAAGGAAAAGAAGTTGCCATTGTTTTCAACTTAGTTTTGAAGCTGATGAACCAACATTTTTAACAATAGCATGAGTTACCACTTCTTTAAAAAAATGATACAAAATAGAGCATTAGATCACACATTAAAAAATTCTATCCTAAAGTTAGATTTTAAAAATATATTTTCCTGGATAAAACTCAAGCTTCTAAATTAAGTAAGTGCTTTTGACAATTGCCTTTTTAAACACTTTGAGATTAATCTGCTTATGAATTATTCATGGTTAAAAAGAAGTTTGCTTGTGATAGACTGCTCTATTAAAATTGCTGTTAGCCCAAGTGTTTAGGCCATAATTCCATAAATACTTCTCTCCCCACCTTAGAAAAGAATGTATATAGGAATACGGGCAGTGAGAAATATTATTGAGTTTTGAAGAACTTTGAAGCACCTACAAGAGCAAATGGATATACTGGGTTTAGATTGTGAGTGTTCTTTTCAGCACTGCTTTTAACAGTGTCAGAGTTTAATGCTAATGTTTCTCCCAAAGTACTAAGAGCAAGTGAAAACAGGTAACAAAGGGATATACAGGGCAGTGAAATGAATCCAAAATTAGAATTCAGAGACTTCATAAATAAGCCAAAAGCTCTCCTAAAAATATAAAATAAAATATTTTCAGGTGTCAAATTTTAACATTGCCACTCAAATTGAAACTATTTTCTTCTTCTTTCTTTCTTCACTGTGGGTTTATTTTTACAATTTTCTTCAGGGACAGGTCAAAATTGGTTGTGCAGGTAAAGAGTAGGAACATTTGACAGACAGAAAACCTTTTTCTTCAGTTATTTAATATCTAGGGTTTTTTTTATTTTTAACAATTTATTTTTAAGAGTGTCACTGATGGGGGATCATACTCCAATGACTAAATTATTGTGTAGTCCTATGCAAAATTCTAGACACCCTTTTCTGACTCAAACTAGACTATATAGATTTTTAATATGATGAAATTTTTTTTTTTTCCAACCTGCCTGTTAAACTCAGTCTTGAAGCCTTTAAAGACAGGGGAACTTACCAAAGATTCACATAACAAGAAAAACAAAAAGGACAAAAAATGTCCTTTTTGAGGCCCCAAAATATAGACTAAAAAAGACATTTTACATCTCTACTGCTGAGTTTCTGACAAAACAAATAAAATATATATCTTAAGAAAACTACAATTCTTCAAATAAAACTAGAGTAATGAAACTGTAAATGTACAGCTTTCTGTACTTTAGATTATCCTGCCTACTAATTATCATAAATACTTTAAATTGTATATAGATATTCTTTGCTAACATGTGTTCTTATAGACAAGCCCAGACTTCCAGCTTTAACCACCACCTATACAAGTTCTGAGATCACCAGTGAATGAGATCAAGGTTCGTTAATAATTCTCTTTGTTCCCATTCTTCTTCTTATTTTTCTTTCTAGGGCAATATCGTTAAACTGCATAAAAAGAAAGCTACGTTACTTCTACAATAAAACAAACAAACAAACCACAAACCCTATCCAGTCAACTTTGTTTTAAATGAGTTTTGACACCGTAGGAAGGAATAGAAGAAAAGGCTGCTGTGACAGGAAGGTCAGACTCATATGTCAGTACATATTACTTCAGATATATTTATTGTCTGTTTTCAATTACAAATGTTGTATATTGAAACTACTGAATATTTGCATTACTTTTAAAATAGAATTTGATTGAGGTCTAGGGCTTCAACCTGTCTTGTTGCTGACTTTGAATAAACTGCTTTTTTGCTTAATGATCTTATGAAGAGAATAAGAAGTAAAAGGTAATATAATTTACCATTCTTCTTTTTCATTGTTTGTTATACAGTGGAACTTTCTTTTCTTCTTTTTTAAAAATGAGTTATGGTCTGATCTAAACCCTTCTGTAAACAGCCCTTGCTTTAGAACAAAAGGAAGGCAAGCTAAATTCCATTTCATTTAGTAACAATCAAAATAATAGAGGTTATTGTACTCAATTTCAGCTCTCTGTCATGATTGAACAGAGGCTTAGAGGCTTAAGGTACTTTCCAGGAAATTATATAGCAAGACAAAATCTAGTATATAGATTTGGCACTACGGGAGATGAAAAAGTTGAGAGATAGATAATGCAGTCTCTTAAAAATCTTGGAAGAATCTCCTTCATTTCTGCATAAGGTTGATATAGTTCTTTGGGTATTTACTTGGTACAACCATAGTAATTTTATCACTTTTAGCATGAGATATTTGGCTTTGTTGTAAACATCCATATCTTAATACATAAAGATGCAGTGAGATAATGTAAGCAAACAAAATTAAAGTTGTATTACTAGAAACTACATTTTTGGGCAAAAAACTCAAGGGGTGTTATTAATGACTCTTTACTCATATTTAAAAAATTCTTCACTATAAAAAATATTCTGCTAAAACAGAAAAGGTTAATTATAGAGATCACTCATAACCAAGATTAATAATGACAGCCACATAATGAGTTTGTATTAAAAAGAGAAAAAAAGTGTATTGAGCAGCTAGAGCAAAAGGGAGAAAGCAGTGTTGCAAACAGAGATTACACTGAAAAGAGCATTTGACATTTATAAAAACTTGATAGGTTTTAATCCCAAGCAGACTTTGTCCTTTTTCACATAACACTGTGACATTTTGTCTGACCATAGCCTTCTCTTTGCCAGACACCTTTTCTTGACTGCATAGGCATGAAATGAAACTAAATCTAATATGTATTTAATAAATATGTGTTTGGGATAGAACTTGAAAAAAAAAATCTAAATGTCTAATTCTGAGGCAGTAGCAATTAAAAAACTTTTTATGATCTATCATTTTAGCTCATGACTCAATTCTTCCACAATCTATATGCAGTCAGATGAGCTTACTAATTAAAAAGAAAATAAGTCTGAATTCTGGCACAAAGACAATTTCTTAACTCTTTTAAGTTAATGCATTTAAAATGTAAGTTATGCATTTAAAAAATATGTTTCATATGATTAACTTCACAAAACTTTACAAAACTTTTCCCGTATTTACAATTCAAACTAATTGCAAAGTACGCAGAATTAAGTGAAAAGTTTGTTCTTGTTACTAGTATTTCACACTCACTTTATCAATTAAAGTGACACTGTTTTGTTTAAGTGAATGGAAACCTTAGTCATTCTTTTTTTTTTTTTTTCTTTTTACCATTTAAAACTAGAAGAATGCCTTACAGTTATTTTAGAACTGAGTAAATGTTTGGGGAGGACAATGGTCACAATTCTAAATTTTGCAAGATACTGCATTGAGCTGATGAGTACCTCAATGCAAAAGAGTTCTATTAATATCTAGAGCATGGCTTATTGGAAGTTAAAAAGTCAAACCAAATCAAAAGACTGATATATGTCACCTCAATTCAAATTAGAATACTTCATTCTTGAGTTTATAGCTTTTAAAAGTCATGTTCTCTACTGTAATGGAATATAACTGTGAAAAAGAAGTACTTCACCTGTCTTTATTCTGTTCTTGATTCAATGTGACAATTTGTGTGTATCTTCAAAATGCTCACCCTTTCCTCCTTAAGCTGTGATCTTCAGAAAGTCATCTGTTACACAGTCTGATAAACTTGATGTTAAACTCCTGAAGTGAAACATGAGAGTTCTCATACCAATATTTGGGGTGACATTGGTACTGTGAATAGGTAATAATCATATGCCAAATGGGAAATCACCTGAAACTGGATGATAAGAAATATCTTCAGAAGACCATGCCTTGAATCCCTTTCATCCCTAATATCTGCCTCCAGTCTCTTCAAGAGTAAAGCCTGGAATCCTTTTTTTGAGAATCAATATCTTTACTCATCTTTCAGTATTTTACTTGGTAAGACACAAGAGACTGACAGGCATTTGTCAGAGCACTGTGGGCACTAATAGACTTTTGTGACCATGCTTGGCCTCCTTGCTGCTTCCTCTGATGCTTTGACATGGGTCCATGAACCCCATTAAATCCCAATACCTTGCCGTGGTCATGCCATAGGAGAATGTTTCCAGCTGTGTCTCTGTGCTGTTTCCAGGATGGACTTCAGCCCTGCAGTGTAGGTAGGTGAACCCTCCAGTCCTACTCTGCAGTCTTGTCTGCAGTCTTTCCACTGGCGCTGCTGGCTCCTGGTGAACTTTGTCAGTGAATTCCAGACCTGGTTCATGCTCACTGTGTTTGGACTGCCCTCTGCTACCAGTCCCCTGCACAGACCACAGTTTTCAGCCCCTAATTGTGTAGCACTGTCAGCACTGCTCTCTGACAGAGTGTTCCTCTTACTTTATAGCTTTATAATTTGAATCACAACCAGTTATATGAAAGAATCTGATTTACAGATGAGTTTCAGATGCTGTAGTTATTTGCACTGATATAATCTATTATCAGGACAGTGTCCTAGCCTCAAGGTCATCAGATATCTTGTGAAAGATGTAACCTTCACCTTTTTCTCTTCCTCAGTGAAGAAACAGTACACAAAATAAGGTAAAAAAATGTGGAGATAGAGACAAAAATTAATGGCTTTTTAGCCTAATGATTAAAAACTGTTTAGAGAGAGAACTCTAATGGTTTTGACAAAACTAATGCCTTTGCTGGAAATCTATAAAAAAGACCTTGCTGGTGTGAGTCATCCAACCACAAGGCAACAAAAGCAGTTCACTTTATTTCTCAGGTTATGCAATCTCTTTGAAATCTCATGTTGTGGCTGATGTGCCCCTATTTTGACTGAGTCTTGCTTTCAGATTGTTGCAGAATTTAAACTTTAAGCCAGTTCCCTGTATCATACAATCACAGAAAGGTTTGGATTGAAGGGACCTTAAATCTAATGTAGTTCCAGCTCCTCTGCCATACTTGACACCAACATCCCAGTGATAACATGAAATTTAAGCAATATAAAAATGGAATTGTAATAAAAGCAGAAGCTGTTTTGCACACTAACTGAACACTCAAGGTGGAGCAATTTTAAGACCAAGCCTAAAGGTTCTCACTTCCCTAAAGATATCTGAAGTCTTCCAGGTTAGCCTCTTCCCAGTTTGCATCTACAATGAACACCCCAGATACTACATATCACAGTGTACTTCAATGGAAGAGGTTAATAAAAACATATTAGTTTTAACATGCAGTATAAATTACCACCTCTTCTAACAGGTCAGCAATTATATATGATATAACAAGTTCAAAACAGCTTACAGTATCAAGCAATTTTTACATCAAAAATGGAGGTTCTTAATACTGCATTAAATTGTTTTCTGTGCACTCATATGGGAACTATAATGGTCTGAAAACTCCATATCAGTAAACTCACAGAAAGCTGAAAAGACGTACATTATAGACATAAAGAGTGAAAGGGAGAAAAAGCGCATCAATTTTATAATGCATTTGTTTCAGAGCAGCAAATATGGCAGTGTTTACTGATATGCTGATAAGCATGAAGTACTCCAGTTTAGGAACAGAGCAAAACACAACTGTATCTGCTATTCACGCATATACATCCCTATAGGTGCAATCTTTTTCTAACGCATAGGAAAAATTAAAGGCTCATGGAGAAAATGCTCCTTTTCTCAAAAAAAGCCCCTGTGAAATTATAAATCATGCAATATTAATATCTGCAGATAGAGAAGTGTGGAATAAAAATTACCAAACACAGACATTAGCTCTAAGCAACATCAGCTAGCAAATCATCCACCTAAGATGCAGTGGTAAGGACATAATTTCAAGCTACATTGAATATTGCATGGTATAATGCAAGCCATTTTGAAAGAAAATTAGATGCATAATTTCCTATACAGACTGCATGAGAAGTCCAATCAAACTAAATTTTTTGTTCTACTGACGTATTTTTGCTATCTGTAGTGTCAGTTTCTTGCAATTTTTTCCTCCCACTGTGTTATTATTTTTGGTGAGCAAGAGTTACACAGAGCCATGAGGCACATCTTGCACAAATAAAGATATCAGAACAACAGCTATGAAACTCATTTAAAAAAAGACTACATAAAATTTGAAGAAGAGACAGTTGTGGGCAGACCAATGAATTAAAATTTGCAGGAATGTCTCTCACTTTTCTCATTTGCTTTTCATATATTTTAATTTATAGCAAAGGCAGAAATTTTATGAGATACAGACAACTGAGACATTTATAATCCCATATTAGTAATGCCAGAACTGAAAAGGTCATATAAACAGTACAGTCCTTATGAAAAATAACAACAAAAATACCTTTCCATCAGACTTTCAATTCCTATGTCTTCAATATCTTTTTCTGATAAATTTTATTATAAATTCTGGGATCAAACTGTAAAAATTATGTCATTCCAATAAATTGGCATTGTTTTAAACCAAATCAGTATGCCTTTTCTCCCTGTCACACATGAATGTGCACTTACATAATTTGAAAAGACTTCATTGAAGTTTACTCAAATTACGTTCTTCTTGTTTGTGGTGATAAATATGTGCACTTTAAGCATAGTTAATTTCAGTATTCATTAACTTTACAGCTTTCAATAATCCCAATTAAAACCACAGTCATAAATTTCATGTAAGTAAGCCTGCACATGTGGACTGAATGCCTGTTACCTTTGTGCCCCATTTTCTTCAGATGATGTTCACTGATTATTTTCTCAAGGTTTTTTTTTTTTTGGTTGTGGTTTGTTGGGGTTTTTTTCCACAGGTACAACAATAACATTATGTTATTCTTGAGTTTTACTAGGTTGGGTCTTTGGATATCTGAACTTCCTCAGCCACACAATGGAACCCAGTGCTCAAAGCTGTGTCTTACCCTGTAAGCAGGAATCAGAAAACCTGCAGGTCTCAGTTCCAGGCAGCAAGTTATGAAAACGAGTCAGTAGGAAATAGGAAAGTGATTTCTCTTCAGATATAAGAGTTCCTGTGTTGAACTGAGACGTACATACCAGAATGTGCAAGAAAAGGGCTGAAGTAATCCCCTCTTTTAAAAGGGAAGCATATACTATGTGTATGCACTATATAGATTTGTAAGAGAGCACTCATTGGGACAGGGAGAAATATAGGGAGAAAGCATCATGTCTCTTGTCAAATAAACGTTTGACTGTTGCAGTAGCAAGCCCTGTACAGCAGGGTTACCCTGAGATTTCTGTACTCTGCTTCATTCTGGGAATTAGCAGCAACAAATGCAATATTTGGGAAATAAAAATGGAAAATATGAGGTTGTGGCTGATGGTTCACACGGTGTTCACTATACCTGTTCTAGGTCAGACCTGTTTCAAGTAGAGTACAGAAACATTCTTCTGAACAAGAGCTGAAGGCAAGTTCATACTCTCAGTGGGAACACATCAGCATTAGGCTGCTGAGAGTTAGCACAAACTCTTCACACCTGTGAGCCCTGACTCCCCCACTGTGTAGTGGTATGGTTGCTACAGAAAAGGTTTATACATCTTGCCCAACCCATATGCTAGTCCAGTAAGTAGGGCTTGGCATTGTTCTCAGTAGTGGGATATGTAAGCTGAGCAGGGAACCAAAACCTTGCATCCTTTTTTCTGGATGAACGGATGATTGTTTTAGTAAATAGTGCCGTTACGGGGGGGAAAGGGGGGAGGGGAAGAAAGAGAAGAAAGATACCTTTTCTCTTTCTATTATTAAACAGCAATGGAAGATGTCATTTTTCTTTGATTGATGAATATTTTCAGTCCTCATCCATCAAACCTATATCCTGTCTGTGCACATTCCCAATGCTACTGTCTAATTAATAGATGAACACTACAGCAGCAGAAATGTTAAGAAGGCTTAGAAATCTATTGCTTAGTCTTTCTGATAGGAACAAGAATATTTGGTGGTACATATATCAGCTTAGGAGAACAAAAATTGTACAAGAATATTTTTGCCAATATCACTTTTTAATTAATTTATTTCTTGCCATTAATTTTTGCATCAACTGGCAACCAATATCAAATACAAACACATAAAAATCGCGAAAGGAATGAATTTACACCACCAACGGCTATGGTTTTATACAATAAATACTGAGAAATTCAGTGCAGTGATTCACTCAATAAATCACTAGATGTACCTTATTCTAAATCTGGCAGCAGTTGATGTTTCTTTATTCTTTGCCTTTATTTATAGACTTTGCTTCTATGTATGTCACATTCCTGTCAGAGACACTTTGCACCAGAGGGAAACTTCTACTTCATCTGAGGTTCTATGTTCTAGTTTTCTCCTACAGAATGTGTTAAATTGCAATCATTCATCTAGTAGTGCATTTTCAGTTTCTGTTACCTAACTATGCCTTAATTATATCCAGCAAATGACCAGCTGTACAGTATGGTTCCTTATCACCAGACACACGGAAGCAAAATATCTTTATACGTACATTGTTCTCTTCTGACATCCCTCACGGGTCTGATTTGAAACAGCTCTCTACAGGGAGCCTAAAGAGATGCTAATACAATTGTTTGCAATTGGAATGTAAAGAAAATTACTAATAGGTTCATGCAGGCTGCTCATAAAATGACTACACTTCTTATTACAGGATTCAGCAACTATGAATGTGTTCTGACCTAGTTTGATACACTGAGTTTTCAAAGCAAGGACTGTTACATAATGGTACCTTTATTTAGGACCTACAGGTTGAGATACTTGAGATTATCTAAAACAATGTATAGAATGCACTACTAGGAAAAAGCCTGGAATACTCTGGTTACCTTTATGTAAGCTTCAAGATATCAGCCAGGCTGAACCAAGCATCAGCTGAAGGGACTGTGTGATGGCAGAGCCACTTGCCCCATTCTGTGCCTGGAAATAAATGCCTTTTGAAGAGGCAACACAGGGGAGATATATTCCCTAAATATTCACAGGTATAGCCCTAAGAAATAGTCTGTAGTTTGATTTTCCTGTATGCAGAATAGACACTATGAGAAGGAAAATTCCTTAATCTTACTGCTCTTCTGCTGAATGGTAGTTGAAATAAGAGCTCTATTAACTATTTTCTACTGAAAGGGGCAGTTTGAGAGGTAGCATCTGCATATGTCCTTAATACATTTATCTGGTCTACATTTACACTGGTACGTAAGTGGATTCATAGGTATGCTGCAGCATAGACAATCCCCTCTTGCTGAAATCTAAATCCCAACATCAATATCCAGTTCCTGAAATTTGCTGTATACAGCAAGATTAAAGCATACACAATGTTTTCTTTCTTCAGCACATCCATATAAAAAACAAAAAAAAGTAATTCTGAAGAAAGAATACATGCACATGTTAAAAAATTCAAGAACACATCTGCAATATATGTTGCAGCACAGTGAAGTATTTGCACGGGAGTACTCCTACATTTCATTCTAGCTTTCCAGGGGAGCAGGCAGGCTCTGCCTAGCCCAAGCCAGCCCCCATCCAGTCACATGCATTAGCTCCAGCCGTCTCTGATCTGGGTCTAGAGAGAGTATCCATGAGATGAATCCAAGCCTACCTGGCTCCGCATGTCTCTAAAACAGTACTATGCTACTGTGCCAAATGAAGCAAAACTGGTAGAACACAGCACTTCTTTCTTTTACCTAATTTCATGCATATCCCCATTTCATTTTCCATTTCTGCCTTTTGGGTTTGTTCTTTACAGAGATGCTTTCTGGGTTCAGTCATGCATGGACAAAATGAAAATGTATTAAGACCACTGGGAGCTCTATACTGATTGAAATGACAGCCATGTAGAACTCTGACTGCTACTAAAAAAACTGTTGAATTGATTGCCTAGTGCTGGCTGAGCAACTCATTATCTTGTAATGACAAGTCTGCACCCCCTTCACCAGAGTTCTGGATATGGAACATTAAAAAAATTTGTAAATGACAATGAAAAGATATTTCTCCAGTGCTTGGACGCTAGTGAAGGAAAAGTGGGCACCTATTGTGGCTACTATGCTATTAATAAAAATTATGATGATAATCTTACAGTAACTTCAAAGGAAAGAAGAGCCTACCATTTAATTTTGTTTACAATTACATGTGAGAGACACCTTGCAAGAACACATACAAGCCACTATTCATCTTGAGAAGCAAAAATGAGAACTCTGTGAGTCCATACGGGGCTTTGTTCAATGTTTATTTCACAAGCCTGATATCCTTGTGATTTTGGGAAGAAACAAGGTTTGGGGAATTTTGAAGTGGGATATCCATTTGCTTCAGAGCATCAATACTGGATTTTTATGCCTATTTTACTAAGCCTTCTATCTGCATGTTTATTAGAATAAGTCTAGTAAAATAAAATAGAATTCTAACAAACTAATCCATATCACAGCAATCTGCCAGGGACAGGCATTACAGACAGATATACAGCATTTCATAAGGAACATTTTCCACCAAGCCTTGTTCCTCTGTACAGACATTTTTTTAAGGATGCACAATCCTCTCTACCCTTTACCCCAAGCTTTACTGTATATGAGCATATACACAATGCTGAAAATTAAACAAATAATACTGACTATCAGAATTCTTAACCATGCAGAACTGAATACACAGGTCCTTTAAGGCACATATTCTGAACACACTAAAAAATTTATTCAAAGAGGGATATATTTGGTACTCCCTCCTGTGTGGATTATTTTGTCCTATATAGTTATACACTTGTTATGACTCATAGCAATAATTTATTATCACTCTCTAGATTCTGTGAATGGAAGAAGCATGTGTTTCCTGGATTTAATTTACCACTGTCAAATTGAAAAGGTATGTGAGATTATAATAGATGCATCAGAGACTCCCTATTATGTGAATAAAATCCCAGCAAATTAATATTGATATGATGAATTCATGAGTATTTACATTATCCTTGAAATTGATTACAAGAATAAATAATCATTTGTGCACCATTTATCAAAGGAGACAGGTGTAAAAAGATGATAAAATGTATTTTTATAAATATAGGAATATATTTTAATGCAACATACATTACGAGATACCACTTTCCTATTTCGACTAGAAAGCCAAATTTTTATTTCAGAATATGTTGATAAACCTGGCAACAGTAAATGCCCTGCTGAAATGCAAAGTCAATGGAAACTGCAGAAGAGATGCTGCAGCACCCAATATGCACTTATTCTGACATATACCAAAATAAATATGTGCTGAATGTTTTAAAGTACAACTCAGTGGAGTTTATCAGATATAAAATAACATATTTATAAAGTATATAAATAGCAGAACTGTATAGAAAAATATAGCTGTGAAATGCATTTTAGAAGTTTTTCTAAAAGTCTTTTTCTTAGAAAAGCCAGAAGTTGAGTATTTGATAATAAATAAATAAAAACAGGAGCTTATGAATTAAAACACTTACTTACTTCCAAGAATTTGGTAAGCTATTGAATTATGTGACACATAAGCAGGTAATTAACATATTAAAAATATGAAAAGTATATCTAGCTTAGACAAGAATTCCAAGGAACTCAAATTCACTTACAGTGGTTATATTATAGAATAAATGAAAGTTGCCGAGTGGAATCAGGAATTGATTAGTCTGGTACTGCCTTGTGAAACTGATCATCTACAGACAGGGTTTCTCAAGAAGCCCAAATCAGCACACTTCCTATCGCTTCATCCTGTATGAATTATTATATCTTCAGTCACATTCATTTCACAAACAATTCTCCTCTTCATATGATGCCTTCTGAGTCACACACATTACATATATATATGTGTGTGTAAATATGTATATATATATATACTTTTTTCTGTTGTACTGAAAGGCATAATTTTTTCATATATATAAATCACATAGATGAATCTTTTAATATATATATTTAAAAGGCTATGCTGATCAGTAGCACATAAAAAGTTTTGGATTGTTTTTTTTAAACAAGAGGCAGAAGCATCTAACTATGCATGTGTACCACAAAACATATTTACATTAAAAGAACAGTATTGGTAGAGAAATAAAGTGGTAGAGACTGGATGTGATTGAAAAGAAATAAGGTTGCAAGCCATCAAAGTGATTGAGTTTCCATACTTTTAAATGTAATTTCATTCATGTACTTGTGAATGGCCAGATTTTGGTAGCAGAGGGGATACAGTGGTGGCTTCTGTGAGAAGCTGCCAGAAGCTTTCCCTATGTCCAACAGAGCCAATGCCATTCAGCTCCAAGAAGGATCGGCCACTGGCCAAGGCTGAGCCCATCAGCAGCAGTGGTAGTGCCTCTGGGATAACTTAGTTAAGAAGGGTGGACAAAAGCTGCTTCACAATGGCAACAGGAGAGAGCAGTGAGAGTACGTGAGAGCAACAATTCTGTAGACACCAGGGTCAGTAAAGGGAGAAGGTCCTCCAGGTGTTGGAGCAGAGATTCCCCTGCAGCCCGTGGTGCAGACCATGGTGAGACAGCTGTGCCCCTGCAGCCCATGGAGGACCATGGTGGAGCAGAGGTCCACCTGCAGCCCATGTAGAGACCCATGTTAGAGCTGCTGAATTCCCAAAATAGGCTGGGAACCCATGCTGGACTAAGTTTGCTGGCAGGAGTTGTGTGACCCCCTGTCCCGCTATGGGAGATTCCACTGGAGCAGTCTGTTCCTGACAGAGTACACCCCCTGAAACAGACCTATGCTGGAGCAGCTCGTGAAAAAGTGTAGCCCACAGTGAGGACTCGCACTGGAGAAGTTGTAAGAGAGACAGCATGCTGGAGCAATTAACCCATGAAACGTGAAAATGAAGGCAATGATAGAAATTTCCAATCTCATGTTGTGTGTATACAAAAATAAAAGGGTTTCAAGTATGATTGTGAAAAATTTGTTAATTCTTAAAAATAGACCCATATACGTGATGATACAGCTCATGAGTAGTCCAGTTTAAACTTAATTAGTGACCTGAATTACTCAGCACAATTTTAAGTGAACTCATGATTTACTCCAGTATCTGGGATACTTGTAGAGCTCACAGCTACCTCTCTTTGCATTTTCATTCCTTGACATTTTGCTTTTTTTCCCAGACATTTTCTTCTCATTGTCTCTTCTGTCTAGATTGTTTTTTGAACTACCAGTTATTCCACAGACTGAACTGGCTGACAGGCAAGTCCAACCCATTATTTTAAATTAAGCTTTGCTCAAATTTGACCTTAACATCACCACTTCAGCACATGATCTTTGAAGAACAGTATCTTTTCAGGTTTCTAGTAGTCTGACCCTCAGCCAATAATGTCCATATCTTTTGACTAACTATATTCAAAATAAAAAAAAAAAAAATAGCATGGATGCTTTGATGTATAAGGTGCATTTGTAACATGGTTTAAAATGGCTGAGTTATAAAGTTCTTGGAAATAAAGGTTAATAATGAAATCATGGAAAGACACTTGAACACAGCAATAGTACATAATGACTTCTCGATATATAAAAGAAAATTCATACTCTCTTTTAAAATTCCTAATGATTTTTCATTATGCTTTCTTAGTATCCCTGAAGTACAGCTTCATACCCTATGAAGTACCATCTAATAGAGGCTTCCTACTATCATTATTTGTCATCATTTAGAAGATGTCTCAGGAAAGAACATGTTAAAACATCTTCACTTCCTCTCACTAGCTCCAACCTTTACAGAAACTCAATTTTACAGAAAATGTATTTCAAAAAATTTACATCTGCAGTATTACAGCATGCAAGTACTTTACCTCAGCAGGCAGCAAATCCGAATGACTCATATTTACTTACACAAAGGTTTCACTTCAAAGATAAAATGACAAGGAGTGTTCTTTTATTTTCTTAGCTTCTTTTCAAGGAGCTTAAAAAAACCTTTCTTTTCTCCCATTTTAAAAAATAGTATCTTTAAATGCTACAGCAGAAAAGTACTAACATAAACATGTTCCCTGAAGAGATATCAGTGCAGGTAAATTAATTCTATATTAGATAGATACAAAGCAACTGCTTGTTAACTCTATCTGGGAAACTGCATGAAACTGCTGGGTTTTGTGCTAATTGTAAGATGCAGATCCGTTACAGAAATAGCTTCAGAAACAGTTCAGAAGTCTTCACAAGAGACTCTGAGCTCATGTGTTTACATTCATATTCTAAATAATTCAGGTAAGAGACTCTTTAAAATAAAGAAGACAGAAAGATCACAGGCAGAAATAAATCATGTATTTTCTTCCAAACTGGTTTAGTGGGTAGTAGGGAGAAGAAATAGCCAGTCTGTTGAAATGTGAAGTAATTTAGGTTGGAAGGAGGGGTGTCATACAATTCATCCTCCTGCTTAAAGCAGGTTTACTTTCAAAGGCAGCTGAAGATACTCAGGACTGTTGTATTTGAGAAACTCCAAGGATGAAGCTTCTACAATCTCTCTGGAAGCTTTGCTACAGCTAAGCTTTGCTAACAGCCCTGCCCTTTCATTGTACATGTCAGGGAAAAGTCTGGTCCACCTTCTCCACAGGACTGGAATTAAAGCCTTGCCTGCTTGACTTCTCTTCCCTGAGCTAAACAAATAAAGCCTCTTCTTGTCTCCTCTCAAGTTATGTATTCCATCTGTCTAACTGCCTTGGTGATCTTCTGATTGATTTGCTTTCCTTTATGAACATATTTCCTTCCCTGAGACCCAGAAGGAGACATATTACTTCAGCTGTGGCCTCCCCTGTGCAGTAACAGCTCCCCTCAGCCAGCTGGCAGTGATCTCACTACCACAGCTGTACTGGCTCTGCCTGCCATGGATGCGATTCCCTTCATAACATCTCCTATGGTGCTGTTTTGATTTTCTCACCAAGACAGTGTTAACATACCAGTACTGCTGAGCACTGCTCTTACAGTGTCAAGACCTTCTTCCCACTCTGCCTCCTCAGAGATGAGGCTGGAGGTGCACAAAAAGTTGGGAGAGGACACAGCCAGCACAGCTGACCCCAAGAGAGCAAAGAGATATTTCATGCCACATGACATTGTGTTCAGCAGTAAAAAATCAGAAAAAGAAGGTAGAAGTGGGGCCAGGGCATTTATGGTCATGGTGTTTGTCTTCCCAGCTAACCATTATGTGTGCTGAGGCCCTGCTTTCCTGGAACTGGCTAAACATCTGCCTGTGATGGGATGTGGTGAATTCATTTCTTATTTTGTTTTGCTTGCACAAAGCAAGGTTTTCTCACTTTTCCCCTCATGATTCTCTCCCCCACTCCCTTGCAGAGGAGTCAGTGTGCACACGCAGGGGGACTTGCCTGCCTACAAAGGTCAAACCATCACAGCAGCTGTCTGTGCGTTTAGCCTTTATCACCACAAGAGTGCAGTCCTGGCTCATGCTAATTGGTTCGAGACACAAACCAAGGACCTTTCCTGCAGCCCTCTTCCCAGCACCTCAGTCTCAGCACTGATGGAACAGGTTCTTTCTTAGTGGCTGAACTTCCTGTTTGTCTTTGTTGAACTTCCAGAGGCTCTACTGGCTCATTTCTACATCTTTATTAGCTACCCTGACTGGCAACACCTCCCTCCAACAGCTCTTTCCCCCAGTTTCTGGTTGTCCATGAACCTGCTGAGGAAGTCAGATGCAGTGTTGATTCCTGAATTACTGGAACAGGTCACTCAAAGATGCTGTGACATCTCTGCCACTGGAGGTTTTCAGCTCTTTATTGCACAAGCCCCTCAGCAACTTGATTTAACTTTCAAGTCAGAAGTTATTCTGACATAGATGACCTCTTGAGGTACTCCCTTAACCTTAATTATTGGTACAAATAGAAAATACAGGACAAAGCCTATTTTTTCCCAATTTTATGAAGTTGTATCAGATCATTAGTTACAGAAGGAATAATTAACTATTTCCAAAAAGAATAATCAACTTTTGCAATTTTTACAGTGCTTTGATTACACCTCTGGTAGCTTTTATTTATACAAAAGTGATTTAAAAGAGGTAAGATTTGCCAAATCCCTGTTTCCTGAGAGAAAAAACAGGATTCTATTTTCTATTCTATATTCTGTGTATTCTAACAGGAAGATAGAAGAAGTAAGACCGCATAATCCTCTGAGAAATGCCAGATATTTCTAATGTTACATGAATTCCATTACATGGCAGTGATGAACACCACAATGTAAAACAAATTATGTTATATACACAATGCTGTCAGGAGGCTTTCATTCTTCAATTGCTTCCTAAGTTGATCCTAAAGATAAACATGTACTGGGTATAACTGCTACTGGTGTAGCAGTAGGTTTTAAGCCCCTCTGTGTGTTCTCATCGTAAGAAAACCCTTTCCAATTCAAGATCTCCTTTACAGTTAAAAATCATACCCAAAGGCATGTGTATAACTTCTTGTTCCTCTTTCACTATTCAGAGATGTTAGAGTTACAGTTTTATTCATGAAGTAAGGGTCCTTATAGCTCAGAGGATATTCTTTGAATTTCTTTGAGCAGCTCAGAAATTGAGCCATTCTCAATATCTGAATTAATTGGCTAAATTGCACACACTCTTATCTTTGCAGTCCTATTCCAGTGCAAAGGAAACCCAGGGCAGTCCAAGTTGAATTATAATTTCATATCTAGCACACCCACACAAACACGCAGGAAGCCTTAGGAGAAAGTTCAGATATATAGAAGCAGATAAAATTATTGCTTCCAGACATCTACATTTTCTGAGAGGAAGCTGTTCGTGAAGTTTCCAAATGTGATTGATTTAATACAAATTAGACATCTAAAAATTATTAAGTGAATCATTCTCTAAAAATGCCTCTTTTCCCATGCTTACTATGCAGCTATGTCATTTATCCATGACTATTTCAGAGAAAGGTAGCTCAAGATGAATTAAATTAATACCATCTCTAGCTAAGGAATTCATTTTAGGTACTCACAAGATTGCTTATAGAGACTCTCCACAAGCTTCAAGCTTCTGATCTTATCTACAAGGTCTGGTGTTCTTTGGGATATTTCACAGGGTGAAAGCCTCATCTTACTGAAGATGTCTGTACTATTATCATTACCATTTCAAGGAATTCCAACAGCAGCTAAAACACCTGTTTCTTCTTGAGAGAATCTGGAATACAAACAGTTTTGTTTCTAGTACACTGTAAGACAAAAAGGATGTCATGGAGCTTAGTACTTGCAGTTTGCACTGTGGCTTAAACACATGCTTCCCCAAATTAAGGAAAACTGAAAACTTTTAATGTTGAAAAACCCTACCCTTTTTTTTTACAATGTAAAAAGACTGAAACTGTTCATAGCTCATGCATTTAACACACTCGTGTTAACATGACACACTCAAGTACTTGATAGCTTTTTTTCTCACCATAGTAACTGAAAGATCAAAGTATCTTTCTCCAGCTCAAAACAAAAATTATTTTACAGTCATGTTGCCTAAGAATGAAATTTTCAGGAAGGAGTTCAAGTATTGGTACTTGCCTTTGAATTGCCTTGGCATAGTTAGTTTACCAATAAAATTAGGAGCAAGAACTCAAGCATTCACAGGTCTATGCACAAAATTTTTATTTGTCTTGGCAAGATTAAGAATGTCATATGTTATTACGATAACACCCTGTACTTTTGTTGATGGTAGTGCTCAAGTTTGGATGCACTGGTTTCTATTTTTCTTCTTTTACAACTCCTAAGACTAGAGTATATGGAAAGAAAAGTCTAGAAGTGCAAGATTCAATAAAAAAAACCCCCAAACACACATACACAAAACATCACTCTAGTCTGATCTCAAAAAATCCCCTTATGTTCTAAGTGGTTTTTTCACATCTCTGGATAGGAGGGGAATTTGGTTTGATTTGCGATCTTTGGCTGATTTTCTATTTCCTGTGAGTGCTGAAAAGTCCCAGCTCCTGGTCTAGGCAATGGTACGAGCTGAGATGTTGGGATGGGAGAAATTATGCAGAGAGTACTTGGAGCAGATTCTGGCCTGGCTATACCAGAACTTACTTGCACAGAGAATTCCTGGCAAGTGCAGTGATGTCTTCTTGCTGAGCCCTAGGGCAAAGACTGCAGCATAAATAGTGATAACAGATGTGACCTGTCTGGTAAACTACTATAAGAGCCAATCTTGTATGTGGAACAAATACTTACTGTACCTGGGTTTTTTTCCAGGTCAGTTGTAGCATTCCATTGTGTTTTCCTTTGTTTATCATTAAAAGAAAAAAATCAACATCAGCGTCACTATTGCACCTACTTCGATTTGCCTTTTCAGTTGAGGAGTTATGTTGGGTCCTTCCTTTATTAGCCCTTTGGAAAAGGAGGACTGAGGCACAGGGAAGGGGGAGAAATGCCTCTCCTGCTGGAAGATTAAAAAAAAGAAAATGTGCAATTCAACTATTTCTTTCTATATAGAATGTATTTCCCAGCTAATACAATGGAAAATATTGTTAGTCTATTAGCCTATTTATTTGGTATATTTCTTCTTTCATATTTCTGTGAAACTTGCATACTTACACACATTATATATAATGAACAGTCAGATTATCAGATCCTCACTAGGAAATGGCTTGATATAGAATGCACCAAATGATTCACATTGATGATATTTATTCTTTTATGCCCAGTACTCCTCCTCCATCTTTTAGTTGTATTATTGAATTATTGTGTAACATTTGTACTGTCTTTAACATGTTCACTAATAAAAAATCAATGCACTTAAATAAAATTGATTTTTCAAATGCAGCCTACAGGGTATTCTGTAAGAAATTATACCTTGTCTGCAGATTTTTTTCACACTGCTTGGCTAAGCATAATGTTTGGAATTTTGTTTTTAATTCAAAAATGTTTTAGTTAATATCTTACATTTTGAGAACTGACTTCTAAAAAATACTTTCTACTTTTTATCTTCTCCAAACAAAGAAAATTTCTTTCAAACAGAGTGAAACTAAATAGCTGAGTTGAGAGTTTCACTATCTTTATTATCAGATATGAAATCTTATACTTCCAACTCAGGTTTATTCTTGAAGACTTTGACCACAATATAGTGTGATAAACCCATTTAACTATAATTTTTACCCAATGAATAATGATTGACCGAATTGCAAAATTTATAGGCATATATCTTCCAGATGATAGTGATATTAGACTAACATTGTGACCATGCAGTCAGAGCTGCCAAACAGGCAGAAGTAGCCCACATCCTACCTGTAAACAACCCACAATCAGCATGCCCAGATGCAATCACTGGTACAGAATCATAGGAAAGTCTAAATCAGAAGAAACCTCTGGTATCCACCTGGTCCCACTTACTGTTGAGAGCAGAGCCTTAAAATTGGGTTATCCAGGGCTCTAACAAGCCAAGACGTGCATATATCCAGCAAGAAATATTTCACCACTTTGGATAATTTATACCAATATTGAATTGTTCTCATGATGCAGAATTATTTTCCTGAATCCTGATAGAGTTTGTCCTGAAGCTACTTATGCCCGTTGCCTCCTCTGATGTGGTGTTGTACTTCCTCACTCCTTACTAAATGCCTGCCCTCCCCACCTTGTCCTCCCTTCCCAGCCCCTAGTCCTGACCACTCCCTCGAGTTCTCCCTGTTGGTCCCAATACCCCAACTCCCCCCATGTACCGCCCCTATGCCCTGAAACCATTAGTCCATGTGCTCTCTCCACCCCCCTCATCCCCATATAAAACCCAAGGCCCATTGGATGTGCTCTCTCTCTGCCCCTAGGAACCATGTAAATAAAGATCCTCTGAGGTCCCCATGCAGGGAGTCCTCTTGCCTCCTTTATCGCCGCCGTGTTGTGGAGCCGACAGCTAGCCAGAGCATTGAATGCAGGGCAGCCAAGAAGGGCTACAGGAAGCGGAACAGCCCGTCTCCCCGAGGAAGCCCTGCTGCGCTCTCTGGAAGGTCTGCGGCTTGCCTACCATCACAGGAAACCAACAAACCACAACACTCTGACATGGAGCAACCTTGTGAAGAGAGTACCTTTGATGTCTTCTTTAAGTACCTTTTAAGTGTTAGAAGACGGTGACTAGATCTCTCTTGAGATGTCTCTTCTCTAAGATGAATAGACCCAATTCCTTCAATGTTTCTTCATATATTCAATTCTCCAACCCTTTAATCATTTTGGGTCCCACAGTGGGACCTTCCTGTATCTCTCTTCTGCTGGGAGGAACATAATTGGACACAGTATCCCTGGGGTTGCCTAAAAATGGCCAAGGAGAGATAAGAAACCACCTCTGGAAACATCCTCTCTTGATCTCTTCACCATCTGCTAGATGTTGCAGTCCAGGATGTGGTTTCTGGCTCAGGATGCCCATTTCTGAAGTATGAAAGCATATGAAGCATATGCTGAAGTATGTCCCACTGGCTCAAGTTCAGCTCGCTATGCACACTGGTCCCAGGGCCTTCCTGGCAGAGATATATTCCCACCTGTTTGTAGGGGTAAAGACCCCAGCTCATGCTGCTCTTTGGGATTATTCCAGTTATTGGACTTTACATTCAACCATGTTGAACTTCTGTGATTCTTGTCAACCCAGTTTTTCCAGCCTGTCAAAATTTCTCTGTATGAGTGCTCTTCCTTCTGACTAAATCACTTCTCCACCTAGTTTAATGTCATGCACAAACTTGGTGATGATGCAGTCCAGTCATCCATATAGCCTAGAAAGATACTGAATAGTACTGAATAGGCAATTTTGCTCCAATTGTGGTCCATCTGTGCAATTCATTCCTTAACCAAATTGTCAGAAGGGATGTCGTGGGAGACTGTGCCAAATGATTTACTAAAGTCAAAGTAGTAAATTCATAGCTCTCTTATAATCCAGTGAACAAACTGTTTCATCATTGAAAGCAATCAGGTTGGTTAAACCCAATTTACCTTTGTTAAATCTATGTTGGCTTTTGCCAATGAATCTGCCACATAAGAATGTAAACCCACATCGCTCAGTAGTCAGTCTGTCTACAAACAGCAGTGGTACTTCCAGCAGGGTGAAAGGCTGTGGTTCTCAGTCTGTGTGGATAAAATGTTGGAGGCAGCCTCAAGGATTCTTTCAAAACACTGTATAATCATATATATGATATGACTTTTTTTTAACTCTGAATTACTGTTCTTCACTGTTGTGGTAGCTCACCCCACTACTGGGCTGTGGCAATCAAACACACACGCAACCATGGCCATCCAACGGCTCAATGAAGGCGGATCCGAGGAGGGATCCGAGGGCCGATCCATGGGCGGAACTGAGGTCTAAAGCCGCCACCCCCTTTAGAAGGTTAAGTCTGATACCACATTGGCTCCTCGCTCTAACTCCCGCCTCCTTGTTAGCCCCACTGGTTAACAATCAGTTGTATCCTCCCCTTTGTCTGTACCCCACTGGCAGTTTCCCTTTTCTCCACACATTTCTCCTCCATAAAACCCCTGGACCCTTCCATTTCTCCCGTCTTTTGTCCTTGGACCCTCTGGAAAATAAGCCATCTGGAACCCATATGGAAGACCCCTCTCTTTTCTTTGTCCCCGGGCGATGCTTGCTCCCACACCTGGCAAGTCAGGACGCGCCTCCTCCAAAGAGGAGCCAGAGCATGAGCCCACCCTCTGCTGCAGCCCTGCTGAGACACCCATAGCCATCTGCAGGAAGGACCCTGCGTCCCCTCAGACCGAGGGCACCCCCTGATAGCGTCACTTCACTTTTACTGAAGTGGGGAAATAATTTAGCCTTATTCTGTACCTCAGTTTCTTTCATACTTCTGAGAATATTTGGGTTCTAGAGAAGTGTCTTGTTTTGTGATATTATCTCTCCATTTTTGAGGCAGAAATTAAGGCTTTAGCTTTAGTTTCCAAACATTGTTGAACACTATGATCACAGTTTGGGACTAATTAAATGGTAAAAGTTACTATAAACTTTAAAAAATTAAACAAAGAGCGCAAAGAGGATTCGCCTAGTTAAAAAGTGGTTAATAAAGAAACATCATGCCATGTTTTGCATAGTATTTTAGAACAAAACTATATTTTAGACCATTCCTATATCACTCCATGTCCAGGCCAGCATGTTCCTTGGGAATTAATCTCTTTGTTCTGGTGCATTTGTCCTTAGACCTTTAATTGTGTTTAAATAGAATGCATTATGTTCAAATAATGGTAACTTACTTAATATATAAGGGTCAGACTATTGATCCTACAGTCCCTATCTGTGTGCCAGGCAACCACCCCTTTATGTTATTTTCTATATTTTTAAATAGCAGTTGAATTCTGTGAATATTAATACAATTTATGAGTGATGGACTACTGAACATGATGGCAATTATATACTGTGATTAAGTAATCACTGAAGTTCAGCTAAAAGAACAAAATTCACTAATAACAAAAAATCCATTTTGATTAATGTCCTTAGCATTACGAATACATAAACTGTCCTTTCAAAAATGTGTGTAGCACCCAGTTGTAAGGAAATACTGAAGCAGTAGGTTATTTTAGCTTTTTCATCATGTCTAGTTAACAGCTTGATCCATCTGTTAACGTGCAGGACACCATAAAGCAGATGGGAAATAAATTCATTTTCAACTGATCTTAACAAGGATAGGTACCAAAATATACAACTAAAACCAGAAATATTTGGGGGAATTTCATGATTTTCTTCCTTGCATTCCTATTTTAGGTATTTTGTTTTTGCATAGAGCATGCACCTCTATTATAACTTACTGTAATTATGTTTGTTTAGTTTATAAGTGATATTTATTAAAAATACTATAGGTAATTGATATATATTTATATAGAGACAAGGAACCATTTACCTGAATGACAATAAAACTTTTATTGTCAGACTCTTCTGTCTGCCATTTAAACGAAAAGAACATCTACCAGTAAAACTGGATGAGGAGACAGATCATTCAGAGGAAATCAGAACGGGTATTCTAGGGCAACAACAAGACTACAGTAAGAGAAACAGTTCTGTCTGCAAGATGCAAACTATGTAGGATTTTGACGCTGACCACAAGCTGCCCGGGGCTGCACAGCATCTAACTGCAGGAGGTGTCCTTGAAGACAGGACTTAGCTGCAGTATAGCAGATGAGACTTGGCTGCAGTATAGCAGCCAGTGCTGGCTCCCGTGCAAGGAGCAAGCTGCAAGCCAAATGGAAAAGGAGCGCTGGCACAGGCAAAGTACGAGGGAGGGACTCTCTGCGTGGTTTCCAATCCTTTATTAACGTGACGTGTCAGAAGCAGAAAAGCAAGAAAGGAAGCTTTGCAGGGTTTTTTATATGGGTGAAAAAGGGCGGAGTAAAGGGTTATAACCAATGGGATTTGGTCAACTGGGAGGTGACAAATGGAGAAACAACCAATAGGGACAACTCAGAGGAGGGTTCTACATAACACCTCCAATAGAGTATCAAATAGAACTTTCCAGAACATAGATATATATTCAACAAGGGAGATATATAAACATAAGGGTATACATAAAACTGGATGGGAAAATCTTAAACCAGTAACAGAACAGTATGCAAATATTGTTTGCAAAGGAATCTGGGAACTTGCGGTGACCAGAAAGTTAGACTTTGGTGCCTTGGATACTTGACCACCAGCCCTTTAACTGAGTGGACACTGTGGCTGTGGCTACATGCACCGCAACAGGATTTAACTGATTTCAAGTATTATAATGTCAGTCATCTCTCCTTGACCTGCATCTAGTCAGTGTGGTCATGCACTGAGCATGCTACCTTCCCCTTACTGCAGAGAAACCCTAATACAACAACATTATCCGGCTCATAGTCTTATTGTAGTAAAAATATTTTACACTCTATTTTTATTATTACTTTCCTCTCATGTTCTTTTCTTCTCTTGAGGAAAGTTATTGTATTGGCTTCCTAGGTCTCGTACCTTTCCCAGTTGAATGTGTTTTCAGTGTTAGCACACTTTAGCCTTGCCACATCTCTCTGCTGAGGGCTGTACAGTTCTATCCATTCTCTGACTCAGCACTCTGCTGTTCCTTGAGGCAGATTAACACCCCTTCAGTCAGTCACGCACCCCAGGCTTTACATGTATTATTCACATTCTTGCTGCTTTTCCCAGACCTCTCAGTTGTTCTGTACTGTTTGTCCAGCCAGTCACTCACCCACCTATTGACAATACACAGTTCCCCTTTGCTTCTGTCATTTTCTCAGGGCTAGCATTTCAATTTTAACACTCAATCGTTTCAGCAAAACAGCCTGACTTGTTGAGAAAGTTTGACTTCAGATTCCAAGAAATAGATGTGAGATGTATCTCATAAAACATGAAAACTATAATTTAGTGTTGACATATAATCAGAGATTGTAGGTTACAAAAGAAACAAAAAGCGCGATGGCAACACCACCTTGTTGTTGTTATTTGTTTGTTTGTTTGCTTTAGTTTTGGCTAAAAGGCATTTTTCTTCCAAAACAATTTTTTTCTGTTAAAACATTCTTTTCTTCTCAGAAAAATGTGCATGAACTAAATGCAGTTTGACAGCCAAGACATTTAAACATTCTGATATTTTTCCAGTGATTCCAAAGCTAGCAGTTCATAAAGTGTTCTCTGTGGTGCTGTATTTTCCCACTGCTGTTTTTAGTAAAAGCCTGTCCTTCCCACATTGTCCTCCCCTCCCCACCTCTAGTCCTGACCACTCCCTCAGATTCTCCCTGTTGGTCCCAATACCCCAACTCCCCCCATGTACCACCCTTATGCCCTGAAACCATTAGTCCAGGTGCTCTCTCTGCCCCCCTCATCCCCATATAAAACCCAAGGCCCGTGCCATGTGCTTCCTCTGTGCCTTGGGGAACCAGCCTGTCACCATGTGGCTCTCTCTGCCTCTGGGAACCGTGTGAATAAAGATTCTCTGAGGTCCCCATGCAGGGAGCATTCTTGCCTCCTTTATCACTAACAGGACCGCAATAGTTCTCTTTTTCAAAGCTATATTTACCTTGAATAAATGCATGATTCACTGTAAATAACCAGTTAAATCCATAATGTTTCATCAGAGTCAAGATTTCAGCTTGTCTTTCTGAGGCCTTTCTAATAAGATGCCGCTTTGTAGCTTCACCTACTTGTTGAACAGTTACTGTATTTTTCCCAAATAAATATTTCAATAAAAGCAGTTACCTACAATACAAAAAAATTCCAGGACTTGGGAGCATGACCGTGTTTCTTGGTCTTCTGTCAGCAAGAAATTCCCTTCTGATATTACTAGGGACTGTTGTTTTTGTTTTTTCGGGGGAGAGGGGAGCAGGTAGGAAGAAGGAAGCACGTATTGCACAGTAATTCTAATCTTCATTATTTCCTACGGACTATTCTTTTGGAGCAATACTTTGAGAAAACCAGACTTTTAAATCAGTTTTGAGTGTATCAGAGTATAGAAGTGAAAAGCTGGTAGGACCTTTATGACATTTGTGATATTAATTTGAAAATCTGCTAAACCACAGTATTACAGATGTAAAGAATAAAAATTCTAAAAATCAGTTTCAACTTGACAGTAAGTACATCCTCAAGAAATCTAATTAACTCACTGATATTCCTTCCACTGCTTTTAGGGTTCTTCTGGAGGAATCTCATATGCATTTCACTGAGTAATCAAGTTTGGTTGGTAATGACTGTTCTTTTGATGATTTGAAATACATCAATTCTATTGTAGAAAATGAACAATTAGAAGACATTTAGTGTAACTAATTACTTCTCTGGATTTCATGAAGTAGAATAAATAATTATTTAATAAATCACATGCACAGCTAGCAAGTGTATTATCTGATCAATACACTTTCATAAATGATAGTGACAATATAGACATTGGCACTTTTTGTTGATATTCCTTGAGATGTTCTCAAAACCATCTGCCTTTATAAAAGGCAACAAGATAGCTAGTGTATTCAAATTAATACAAGTCATGGTTGCCTATCTTTTATAATAGGTATAAATCTTCCTGAAATGTAAGATTTTTCTATTTTTCTTGCTAAATTATAATAAAACTTTCTATGAAATATTGTCTCATTATTTCTTGAAAGTCTTGACTATTAATTTCTCCCTCTAAAGCCAGGTAATATTTCAGATGTTAGAATATATACAAAAATCTATTCTTTTTGACATGTTAAAAACTTATGTCCTTGTTATAAATTTGTCAGATAATTAAAATTTGAAAATGGATACTAAGAAATGATACCTTAAGCATCTATAATTTTATTATATTTATCCTGATACCTTTAAAAAATAAATTTTATGTGACAATGTTCTTTATGAGGTTAAGTTTATGTATTAAATCTTTTTGCATGCAAAATCTCATTAAATTCACTGAATAATTTCAAATTCAAAGAAGTCATAGATCTAACAGTTCTATTTCTATCTATTCCATGAATGTTAAAGTTGTGATCTGGAGCTTCTAATGACTGGAAAGCTTTGTCATTAGCTCTCCTATTCTACCAGAGTGGAGAATTCATGATAGGTTTTTGTCTTAAGGTGGCTAAAATTGAGCATGTTACCTTAACTGTAGAAAAATTGCAACTATGATAAGGAAATCACAATACTTAAATATGCAATTACTACTGTCAGTCTTTCAGCTCTCAGTTATAACTCGTGTTATCTGTCCCATGCAAAAAAAAGTGGAAAGTGAAAACTATTCCAAAAATATACCTTTTCAACATATATTCTTTAAAAAAAAATAATTGGATAAGTAACACCTAGGAACGTGATTTTTGTTACTAACCATTAATGTTTACAGGACACCTTTACGTCATATGGCTGATCTAGTCTTTCTGACCTGTATATTCTGGTGGATGAAAATCTGTATGTGAGCCAGTGTGCATTCACACCCCAGAAGACCAACCATAAGAAAAGTCCAAAAAACCTGTAACAAACCCCAAAAGCTGATTCAAAATAGGAATGGACAGTAGGCCAAGGAAGGGTATTCTCCCCCTCTACTCTTCCCTCTTGAAGCTCCAACCTGCATTGCTGCATCCAAGTCCGAGGTCCTGAAGACAAGAAAGGCTTGTTAGAATGGGTCCTGAGAAGAGCCACAGAAATGACCAGAGCACCTCTCCTATGAAGACAGGCTGAGACAGTTGTGGTTGTTCAGACTGGAGAAGAGAAGGCTCTGGGGATACCTCACTGTGGCCTTCTTGTACCTTAAAGAGGCTTATTAAAAGGAGAGAGAGGGACTTTTTATATAGGCAGATAGTGACAGGACAAGGGGCAATGTTTCTAAACTGAAAGGGGCAGGTTTAGATTAGATGTTGGGAAGAAATTCTCCACTATGAGAGTGGTGAAGAACTGGGACAATTTACCCAGGGATGTTGTGAATGTCCCATCCCTGGAAGTGTTTAGTTCCAGACTTGATGGGGACTTGAGCAGCTTGGTATAATGAAAGGCATCCCTGCCCATGGAAGTGGAGTTTGGAACTAGATGATCATTAAGATTCCTTCCAACCTAAACCATTCTCTGATTGCATTATTTCAGTGCTGCATTAAAACAATGCATATAAGTTTAAGATGCTGTGTCCAGTTTTCTCAGTTAAATTAGAGTAAGTGGGAAAAAATTTAAAGAAAAAGGTAACTGTAGCTAGTGATGCTAACCTCCCAGTATTCAGTTCATAGCTATGTCTGTATACTTCTACCACAGCAGAGGATAAAGGTAATCCTCTTTTTAGAATTCTTTTATTACAGCAAAAGCCCACAGGAATGAAATGAGTATTACATCTTGTAAAGTGGAGAAACTTCAAGAGAGAGATGCTCTCTCTCTTGCAGTAGAGACTGTGGGTGGCCATGGGTGGAAAATTAGATATGAGTTTGCAGTGTAACATGACAGAAGAATGCAATTCAACAAAGGTAACAAGTCATGGAGAGTGACGACAGTTGTCATTCTATACAGCTCATGTGGTATAGAATCACCCAAACATGCCGTTCTATTGCATGTACCTTGACATCAGGGAAGCTGTTGATATACAGCTTGAGAGGATAATTTGTGTTGAAGGACTGTGTATTTGAAGTAGAAAAAAAAAAGATAATTAGAAAGATGTAGGTGGGTGGACAAGAGGATTACTCACTGATAATTTCCTATATATACCTGAAGAAAGAAAATGACTGGTGGGATTAACTATTTGTTGTGCTACTGGAACTAGCAATGCTACTGGAATGCTATTGCAGCTCTGCAACAGCAGAGCTAAATTGATCTCAAAACATACCAGAATATGCAACAAATCTGTTTCACTGAAATGATGATATATTAATGCCTTTATTAATCTTTAGAATATTATTGCATCTTATTTATGGAAAGAAAACAAGGAGGAGAAGATACGGTACTGTGATTAGTTAATGCCACTGGGCAGCTGAGCCCAACTCAGCTGCTCACTCTGTGGCCCACAGTGGGATGAGAGAGAAAACTGGAAGAACAAAAGTAAGAAAAACTCATGGGTTTGGAAAAAGACAGTTTAATGGGGAAAGCAGAGCTGTGCATGCAAGTGAAGGAAAAACAAGGAATCCATTCACTGCTTCTCATCAGAAGTCAGGTGCTCAGCCATCTCTAGGAAAGCAAAGATTCATAATGCCTAACAGTGACTGTGGAAGACAAATGTCCCCCACTTCCTTCTACCCTCAGTTTTATATGCTAAGAGTGACATCATATGGTATGGGATTTCCCTTTGGTTAGTTGGGCTCAGCAGTCCTGCTATGGCCTCTCCCAACTTTTTGTGCATCCCCAGCCTACTTGCCAGCAAGGCAGTGTGAGAAACAGAAAAGGCCTTGCTGTGCAAACACTACTTAGCAAGAAACACTGGCATAATATCAACACTTATTTTGTCACAAACCCAAAACACTGCATTATATGAGGTGCTATAAGGAGCACTAACTCCATACCAGCCAAAACCAATACAATTTTTTTAAAAATGTAAAGGTTTGGCCTGGATAACAAGGAATTTAATTTCATGGAGAGGAAGCTAAATGAACTTGCTTGAAAAAAAGAAACTTGAATTTGACCAAGAAGTTCAGCTAAAGTTTAACTAAATCCCAGTTAGCAACGCTGACTAATTCTCTTGAAATTATGTGCAATCTGTACAATGTTCTGTTTCTCTCCTGGTTGATGTGCAGACTCCCCATCCAGCTGTCAAAGCATGCTTTTTATTCTCTGAAAGTCCAGCTGACAGACTTGGCACAGTCTGAGTTACAAGATTAAGGAAGAAAGCTGCTGAGTCCTCTCAGGGAGTACTTGCAGACTGGTTATGGACTGGATTCCTGCCTAGCAAGTAGAAAGAGTAACCAGATATCCAATTTCCTGTTTAGCCACAGTTTATGCAAAATAGACTGGAGAGAATAAGCATGCCTAGTTATGAAGGCAGACTAGAAGTTCAGACAGGACTTCCGTACTGGAAACCACAATGGATTAATATTTCATTGTGTGCCCATCAGTAATAAATTTGTCATTCAAAGTTGGTCTGCAAGGATATCTTTTATCTACAAGGATGAGTATCTTTTTCTCAGCCCTTTTATCAATAGCAATTCATAAGCAGTAAAGAAGTAAAACACGTGTCAAGGCTGCAGTAACATAGGAGTATAATAAATGGTACTAAAAGAAGGCAGGGAAATGATAGCGAGCGATGACATATTCACATAAAGTACAGCATGGTTTATTATCCACATTCAGGTAAATAAGAATATATTCCTCATTCAATTAAAAATATTAAAGAAGACAAAAGAAAATTATGTGCATGGTAAATAAGTAAGTTTATGTGAAATTTAGTGAAAGAAACAATTCATAAAGTTTCTCGATGAGAAAAATTCCTATAGAAAAGATAAAGATCCGTGAACTCCCTATTTAAATGTTTCCCTGAGAAAGTACATACAGACCTGTTTCATCAACCTATTATTTTGTTTGTTAACAAAGAAATTTCCATAAGCAATTTTGATTATTTACATGAGCAATCATATATTAATAACAGCCAGCTAGAGAGATATTATACGTATATTTTAAAATGAGTTTTTGTTTATACAAATGTGGTTTTATCATTGATATGTAAATTGAATTTCTAGGTATCATAAGAAATCTGCAAAGATGAAACTGAAACTACACATGTAACCAAGAAAATTTATATTTAACTTATTTAATAAAAATGTCAGTAAGATGCAGTCAATGGATCAATGTCCAAGTTGAGATTCATGACAAATGGCATTTTTCAGGGGTCACTCTTTGGACCAGCATTGTTTAACATCTCTGTTGGCACTAGGACAATGGGATTGAGCGCATCCTCGGGCAACTTTGCTGACTACACCAATCTGTGTGGGGCAGTTGAGATGCTGCAGGGTAGGGATGACATCGAGAGGGACCCTGACAGGTTTGAGAGGTAGTTAAAAAGTGCAAAATGCAAGATCCCACACCTGGGACAGAGCAATCCCAAACACAAATAGAAGCTAGGCAGAAGTTTGGCAGAGGTTTGGCTAGTTTTGCAAGAAGCCTCAAAGAAAAGGACTTTGGGGTACCAGGGTGTGTAGTGAGAGGACAAGGCAGGGATGGATTCTAGTACCTGAAGGGGGCTTATGAAAACAAGGGAGAGGGACTTTTTCTATGCATAGACAGTGGCAAGGACAAGGGACAATCGTTTCAAACTGAAAGAGGGCAGATTTAGTTTAGATGTTAGGAAGAAATTCTTTACTATAACGGTGGTGAGGCGCTGGAAGAGGTTTTCCAGAGAAGTTGTGGGTCACTCATCCCTGGCAGTGTCCAAAGACAGGTTGGGTTAAAAAACCTGGTCCAGTACTAGGTGTCTCTGCAGGAGTGCTGGAACTAGAAGGTCTTTGAGGTCTCTTCCAATCCAAACCATTCTATGATTCTGTGCAGACACTATGTTTATAAAAATATCTGCACCAAAGAAAAACATACCCAGCCACAGGGTGCATAGATGAACAGGTTGTCTAAAGTGTACAGGCTATTTAAGAAAAGATATACAGAAGAGTAGTTGACGTAACATCCAAGAATTAGAGAAAATGAAAATATTATGCTGAAGAATCAATTAACCTTGCAAAGGGATCCAAACTTAACCATTTAGATCATCATTAAATTTGATCATAACCAAGATAATGGGCAAAGCTGCCCCTACATTTGATACACAATGCTGTAGTGAACTCCAGTGAGTTGTGCAGATGCTCCTTAAGAAACAGTCATGCAAAATTGATGACTGGTGACTTTTATGTTAGTGCTAATTACATCATCATTGCTTTACTCTTTTTAAAGTGAACTGTGTGAATCTGGTCTCAGGACTTTCTGGTTCTGTTTGGACTGAGTACTTGACTTGAGAACTGCCTGTGGAGGTTGGATGCAACAATAGATTAATAGCATGGGCACCCTAGATTATAAGATGGCTGCAGCAAAACCATGCTATTAATTAATTTTAATTTTTATTTTTAATTGCTGGAGCCATAATATATGCAGATAGGGTGCAGCTTGTCTCAAACAGTGTACTTCAACAATTCAAGCAGTAGCTTCACTATTTCAGTCCTGAGTTATAGTCTAAAAAGGGCTGTCAATTATGTTGAACTTAATAATATTGTGTGGTAGCTTTTGTGAGGTTTCATTTTATTGAAATTTTTAATTGTGCCTTATTACAGCTAATTTTCACTGTTTGTACAGACTGCGATTCTGTCCTTATCATCCTGCTACACATACCATCCTTCATGTATTTTTTTGGATGATTTACATTTAGTTATAATACATACATATTTTCCACTTGTCCTTTTCAGATGCAGACAGTGAAGCAAAGCAAAAAATTGTGCTTTATTAAAATAGATGAACTGATTTAGGAATCTTAAAGGTATAATGCGAAGAATAGAGACGAAAATTATGTGAATAAAAAAAAAAATCTCCAAAATCCATTTGTAAAGATGAAAGAATGGCATCAGAATAATGCTAAGGAGGCCTGTGTCGGCTTTTACTGCAGTATCTTTAGTCACAGAGTAAATCACACCAGCTGGTATTCATCTCATCTTATCTATCTTCTGCTGTCTGAAATTTTGTTTTCTGAATGTAAGTTCTCTCAGTTTAAACTCTGATACAAAACACGGGGACCTCTAGGGAAATGTTCATCTCATCCTTATTAATGTTATCCATACAACTACAAAATAGGAAAATTAAACCATAACATATCCAACTATTTCCTATTTTGTTTGCAACGATGACTGCCCTTAAAACAAACAAACACTATTGAACTCTCTGGATCATATTAATACTGAAAATGAAAACAACCAGCAGAAAGCATGTTATATAATTGCTCCTAATATAAATCACGCATCATGACACTACTATAATACAAATAGAACAATATTTTCTGTCACGTATTTCATCTGATATTCTATATGAATAAAATGGAAATATATATCAATTTAAATAATATATAGCAAAAATGATGAGTAGCACAGGAGTAATGCAGGAACCTAAGAAGGGACGTTGTCATGGAAACAGACGGGTTCAAAATCTTTTTGTTGCTACAATTTTATTCAGCTGCTGCTTGTTTTTTATGTTATTTTAATAAATTAATCTTCCTGAAGTCATTAATGATTTTAATTTTTCAGAATAAGGTGTTATGTTAAGAACTTTTCAGATGTAAAGAAAAGACTAATGGCATATTCATGTACACTGAAACATACAAAAATGAAAATTTCCACTTTACTCCTACTCTCATCTAGCTGAAAGACTAAAAGAAAAAGGTGAGTAAAAGAGTGAGTCATTCCCTCCATAAAAAGCTATCATGACACTCTACACAATGTTCTGCCTCACGTGGCCTAAAGGAAGAAGGAAACCTATAAAACCAGTCTCTCCAAATTCAAAATACTTAAATTATTTATCCTACATGAATAAAAGAGGTGAGCTGAAAAGTTCAACTAACAGAACTCATCTATAAAAGTAATTTAAAAACAAAGTTTAAAATTAAAACAAGTAAAATAAATAAGTATCAGGTTAACCAGAAAAGGAACACAAGTACTCAGTGACAAAAGAGAAAAGTTCTCGATAACTAGCCTGTCTGCAAGAAACAAGAATTTATTTAGTCTGTACAAACATACTTGCAACAAATAAAAGTTTCTAAATATTAGTTTTCATAGAGAAAAAAAGGTGAAATACCAAAGGAAGAAGAATGGAAAGGGTAAAAAGTGGCACGTCTTCAGAAAACAACCTCAAGGAAGCAATAGGAAACAAACTTAAAAGCAAACCAAAAGAATTAATAGTGTTTCAATGAGCAACATAAATAGCCAAAATGAAAAAAAAAAACCACTAGGAACTAATAAAAATTATCTGAAGACTGATATAAATAAAAGAAGTAGAGTGTTCAAAGAAACTACGAGGCAATAACACATACAAGGAACGAATCCACGGGTTTGAAGATGTACATGTTATTTCTTGGAAGAAGCGCTAATCTAAGACTCTCCATGGATACTTTTTCCCTACTAAACATGCTTGTTCACTGATAGGTAAAAAAATTTTTGGCCACATTAATCTTAACAAAAGTTGGATCACAACACAGGTCCATTAGGACTTTCTCATCAGTTATCTGCCCCTCAGTTTTCTGATAGATTGTGTGGAGAATTACATTCACTCTGTATTAAGCCAACGCCATGTTAGTTCCAACATCACATACTAAATCAAGTATCAAATACTAGCTGTATATATATCATCACTTAAATTTCCTCGGCCATTGCTTCCATTGCTGAAGATGGCATTACGTTATGCTTTTATCACACTGAATTCAGAATACATATTAATCAATACTGACCAGTCGTTATGTTTCTAATGAGAAGGATCACATGAGGACAGCAAGTGATGGCAAGAGACAGTGCCATCATTTTTGGTTCTGACTGGAGGTTTTCTCTTCTCTAAGAAAAGAGGCTGGAGTTTCTTCCAATAAAATTGATGAAAAACATTAGATGGTGTTATTTAACAACATAAGATGCCTTGCTGTGCTGTAACACAGGTTTCGGTCTCCTTGGGATACCTTGCTTTTCCAGTGCCATCTTCCAGACATAGCAGCTGTATGGCTCTATCACAGTACTGAGCAGAAGGTTTGTTTAGGGCCTTTCCATCCTGCTTATAGGACTCATTTTTATGCTGCTTTCCCCATATTTCAAGAATCTTATAAAAATTTCCTCATGTTAATTGTGTCAATGGATAGCCTGAATTTAAATATTTTAGAACTTTCTTGCTAAAAAATTCATCCTTTGTTTCAAGACAGACTAGAGGAGGCTAAAATAATGAAGGTTCCTATTTTTGATTTTCTGTTTCTTAAATCTCCTGATTCACAACACTGATGCTTGTGAGTGTGTGGTGGGTTCACCTAGGATGGCTTCCAGACCTCCATCCAGCTAGCTGCTTTCTTACTCTGTCTCCTTAGCAGGATGGGGAGAGAAAATTAGATTAAACATCTCATTGGTTGAGATAAAGACAGTGAGATCACTTAATAGTGAGAATTATGGGAAAAATAAACTCAACTTGGAGAAAATTAATTTAACTTATTGTCAATTAAACCTAGAGCAGGAGAGTGAGGAACAAATCAAAAACTAAAATGTATTACACTTGGCCTGGCCTGCATAAAGTTCAGAAATAATGCTTGTAAACTGTTCTGTATAAGGTCATCAGAATATAGCACTAACTGGTCACCTAAGCTTTTTTATTATTATACAATTACTTTCCTGTCAAAAATTTTCACAAGATGTTTACAATGTTCACCTGAAAGCCACTCATGTCTTTTACCCAGATAGAAAAGGACTTAGGTAATTATTTCATAAAATATCTAAAGACATTGTCTGATTTTATTTTATCTATTTGTATATTATTACCTCTTATCTTGAGATGCAAAAATAAAGATCATGCTTTGTCACAAAAATCCACAAAAGTAGACCCAGAAGAGTCCATCACTTACAATAACCTATACCATTTGATGCATGGGTTTCCTATGTTGTGTTAATAAAATTAGAATATAGTACAGGGAAATTAGAAAAACAAAACCAAAGGGAAAAAAACTAAGCTAACCAACCAACAAGAACAATAAAAAACCCACCTCCTCAAAAAAACCCCAAAACCAAAAACAACCAACATCAGCCCAAATTGCTTAAAAGGAAAAAAATTTTCTAGTTATCTATTTTTAAAATTTGACTAGTTATTTCAGGTTTCCAGCAATGCTGAGATATATTTATGTGAATTAATGATCTGTATGTTTAAATGACCTCATTTCATCCTATTTAGTGACAATATCTTATCAACAGCAGGATGGACTACTGGAATAATTTCTAAGAAATATCTCTGTACTACAGAAAATTTTAATGGATTATTTTTAAAGCTGTTGAAAGGAGATTTGTCATATAAAAACAACAGCTTGAGTATTAAAATTGACCACATATTAAGAAACTGAACTACTTGAAAGTAATTAATAAAGCATAAGATATATTTTCATAAAATTAGCTCATGAATTAAATGTATACATTTTAGATTTGTTAAAAATATAAAGTTCTGATTTCTTAATAAGGAAAAACAATTGTGCTTCTCAAGGATGAAGGAATTCTATATAAGTTTGAAAACTTAAACTGAAAAATGTAAATTTTAGGTTAATTGTAATGAACTGTGTAGACTGCAGAAGCATTTTGGGTAGATCAGGGTAACTCTCTAGAAGAAAAAACTGTCTTGGAAAGTTCACACAGACATAAATACATCAGATTGATGATTGCCTTAATATAGCACAGGTCGTATTGCTCATTTTATGTGCTTTTCCCACTTTAATCTCTTCTTTAAATAAAATAAAACTGGAGGACCACAAGTCTCAATTAAAAGCAGTTTTATCAGTCTATGAAGCTTCTCTGACAATTGAATTCTCTTAACTCCCCTCCATGGCAATGTGCTAGTTCCTCTGCATTTCTTAAACACTCTACTTTATAAAGACACAGTATCTGAAAGACCCTGCTTAGTATCAGAAGCAGCCTAAGTATTACCCTAACGTTCTTGTTGAGTTAATGAACCTTGTTTACTAATCAGGCTAATCAGCTTGCTTTCTTCACATACAACCAAATATCTACAGCACACAGTACTGTGAAGAATCCAGCTTTACATTTTTCATGTTCACATTCTCATTGGCCCAGTTATGCATTTTCCAGATGCAACACTGCATACCATGTGTAACCAGATGAGCTTTTGGAAAAATATGTATCTTTATAATAAAAAGTGCTAATCTTACATCCACTTTGCAGAGAAATTCTATAAAACAAAAGATAAAAATCACTCCTTTCAAAACATATAGGTTTACTCTATGTTTGCTGTTATGCATCATCTCTTCACTATTAAGCCATGTCAAGATCATTCGTTAAACTATCTTCACCCATTGCTAAGGCAAAGCTCTTTGCGAGTCTTTCCAGATCTGTCTTAGCTTAGATTCATGTTTCTCAAAGAAAAACTCAAAAGAAATTAATCCTTTCCTTCTAAATTGTACCTTAAGAGAACTCAAGCTCTCCTATACTCAAATAAATAGCATTATTGTTGTCATAATTTGAAGAAAAGAAAATTCAATTAATTTTGATCTATGCAACTCCTAACTGTGATCATCCTTTTAATGTATGTAACTCCTAATTGTGATCACTCCTGAATTTTTAGTCAAAAGTAAAAAGTAGTGCTGCTCACTTTTGACATGACAGACCTTGATATATTTCTTGCCCAATAAAGTCATCTTAAGATGTATCTAGCAAAATAGTTACAAATCCTCATAAAATAATAATTTAAATAAAAGTAGAAAAAGAACCTCCACTGAAGATAGAGGAAAGATCTTTATGTTCATTGTTTGTAGCATATTTGATATTGAAAGGTCAAATTGGAGAAGATATCATTATGCACCTAAAATAAGAGGCAGAGACTATTTTAGACAACAGCGGCAAAGCAGAAAAGTGCAAAGAAAACAGCTACCCACCTAATGAATAAAAATGTTTTTGGTCTAGTCAGACAGACACTTACAGATACAAGTTTTTTCATTTACAAGAACTTGATCATTAGGGCATATCCAAATTCTCTGTGTTCCATTGTTTGTTGCTGTTGATTTATTCAATATTTTTATTTTTATTTATTTATAGTTACCTACTTGCTAAAAAGCCAGCAACTACAGTTCCTCTGACAAGCAAAAATTTTTTTCAGAAATCCAGTAGGACATTGGCTTTCAGTGAAAGTATGGAGGTATAAATTGTCATTTTTCATTTAAAGATTAGCTCAAGTCAGCTGTGCTATCTTTTGAAGTGATACTCTCATTAGAACTGAGCTAGCAGTAAAAATATCCAGTAATGTACTACTTGTGTTTCAGGCAATTTACAGACATTATTTAATCATAACAATGTATTTGTAAGATGGTTACATTTGTTTATCTGCACCTTCACCTAGAGAATATGAACTGGGATATTAATAAAATTAGCCAAGGGCACAAATGGAATGTGCATCACATTTAGATTAAAATTCTCCTCTTTTCAGCTCATTGTTAGGTATTCACCTCAGTACACAATTTTCCCCTTCGCTAATTCAGTTTGCTATTATATTAATAATGTAGCTGCAAATTGTGATACAGAAAGTCTTAACTCATTTCAAAAATAACTGATCCTTTCTACAGATGACCCCTGGTTCACTATGAGGTTTTTTTTGATCATTTGACTGATGATGATGATGAACCACTGCTATTCACAGCATTTTATTAGAGTCAATAGAATGAAACTCATAATTTCTAGTTTATATATCCATTACATAAACTTCATTGTTCCAGATGACACACACACACAAAGAAATATAATAAAAATTAATTGGGTAAGGAAAACTTTACAGAGTGACTGGCTACTCTTTAAAGGCAGAGGCACAGATGATTACTAAGATAAGGCCACAACAGTTTTGTTTCTTGTCACTGACATGTGTTCTGCTGTATGAAAGAGATCTCCTTTTAGATCTGTGGAAAGAGGTGCAGGATGCTTCTGGGTAAAATCCACTGAAGATAAAAGTTTTGGTGAACACCAATAAGAGTCAAACACATGATAGCAAAGTGGTGCATTGAATGTGAAAATCTCCATCTCAGAAGAACAAAGCAGATAATGTTTGTGTTAATGTTTTGCTACAGCCTTTATTCAGTGAAACACTTGACAGGCTTACATTTGTCTCAGTGAAGCAACAAACTTGAAAGAATCACCTTACCTTTGAAGATATGTCAGTATTGTCTTCAGTTCTCAACTCAGCAGATATCGCCCTTAAGGCATTTAAGGGTCTTGTGCTACTAAATACTTTAAAGTTCTCTTAAAATCAGTTGCTCAGGTTGAGAAGGTTCATTGGAGACCTGTACTTCAGTACTCTGACATTTCCAGGCATTACTGATTACCATCAGTTTATCTTCAAAACACCACAGTACTATCAGTAATTCTTAGCCCATAACTGTATAAAATTCATTTTCTTGACCTTATTTTCCCTAGTAATAATGGGCTTATAAATGCACACGTCAAAATAAAACCATTTTTGAATGTATCAGTAATTTATGATCCATATTTATGAATGAACTTACAAGTTGCAAAATCAGTACCCCAGGATACTTTGGTCAAAGGATTTCTAAGGTTAGGAATTTCTAACCCACCCTTTTCTATGCTTTCTTAGTCAACACAAAATAACATGTAAAATCTGAAATTAAACATTGTATATATAATAAGCAAAGCAAAATCTTCAGCATTATATATCTTTCTCCCTAATTTTGATTGGTCTTTTTGCATTGTTCTTAGTTCACTTGCCACCTGGCCTGACGCAGCTGGGGTGTCGCTTGTATCGTCTAGCATATCTTCCAGCCTTATACAATACCTTGGATACTTCAGGACATTTCAGATGCCAAAAAGATCAGGCAACCAGACTCAGGTCATACAAACTTTAGAGCAATGTTCAGTTCCTTTAGGAATTAGTAAGTTGACCACTGGAATAGGATTTGAAAGATGGGGGTTTTTATGTTTGCTAAATTTCAATATTTTGCTGCCTAAAACTTACATTTTTTGAAAGAATGTGTTGTTATAAGGTGTCTATGCAAATATACACTAAACAATTTTAAATCTTCAGTTCTATCATATTTCTTTCCCAGTATTTTCCAGTACTACAATTACTTTTTTATCTAAGTAATCTATAATTTATAAGAATTTCTTATGACAAATTAGGGAAAAAAGTTCTTTTTATTAGTCTAAATAACTAGCTCTCTACATTTCAAAATGCAAGCAGAATGCTTTCATTGTACAAGACTTTATAGTACTTGAGTAGCAAATGTGGGACTTCCATACTATGCCAACATAGCAACTATATAAAAAGGATAAATGCTTACCAAAGGGGCAATTGCATCTGAAGCCACTTATGTCCTCTTCACAGGTCCCTCCATTCCAACAGGGTCTGTCTTGACACTCATTGATGTGAACAGAACATGTTTCTCCTGAAAATTTGAATTAAAAAAAAGAAAAAAGGACAACTATGCTGACATGTTGAAATTATAGAGCTATATTTGTAATGAGAAAAGTCTCTGGGATTGTCACAGCCTACATGGTGATTCCACTGGCTGCAGTGTTCTGGGTACACACGACTACTGATAGACTCCCTGTGTGTCATGAATTTTTCTGCTTCACTGGTTACAGGGCAGTCTGCTTTGACAGGCACCATATACAACCTTTCTGATCTAATTCTTGTATTTTGCACTCCTTGTGCTTTCTAGTTCAGATCCCTGATTACGGTGGGTCTCTTTTGGGGGAGATAAATAAAAATGCATTGGCATCTGTTCTCTTCCTCTGGATAGACAAGTGGAGGGTAGCACAAATAGCACAGTTTCCTCCAGAAGTAAATTATCTGGCCACAAGCCATAGGCAAGCTGAAACATGTACTAGAAAAACTCCTTGAAACAGATTTCACCTCCCTTGAATTGTTAAAGGTTAAAGCAAATGCAATTTTAAGGGAAACAATAGAATGAGATCATCCTCACTTACTAGTGATATCCAAGATATCATGCAAGGGAAATTTAGGAATTCATGTTCTCAGAGTACAAAGGTAATATATAGGCAGTATTTTAAAAATATTTCAGAGAGAATCAAACAATCTGTGAAGCTACTGTGAGACCATATTTTCTGAGTGTTTGAGACGAGAAAAAAGCTGGACAGATACAGAGAAGCCTTTTTTGATTCCAGTATGCATCTCCTCTCAACTACACATTTGAAATGTATGATGAGAACCCTCTTTGAAAGTCAGATAAAAATTGTTAATTGGCTACAAATTACTTTCAACTTCAAAGTATGTTAATATAATTATTTTTTGGTTTATGCTTTTAAAGTTAAAATTAATACAACACGTCCAAACATAATTACTAGTAAAACATAATATTTAATTAGCTATTTAATAAATCATAGCTTAAGGTCTGAGTTCCTATACACTTTAAAGGCATCACGGCACCAAATTCTGAAGAACAAAGAGAATGCTAAAAATTACCATGAGCCAATTCTAATTCTATTGCGCTATAGAATGTTTTATGCTGTATAAAATTGCAGTGTTCTCAAACATAGACAATTACAGGAAAGTCTGTCACTCTTGCAAATTGCATTGCCTGATCCTTAACAGCAACATTTTCTACCAGCACACTGATGATATACAAGACATTATTCTGCAGGAGCACAAAGGTGTTGAGAAGAACCTAAGGACCTGAGTAGGTGAATGCTAAAAAAATTAGCAAATATATTTCATCCTCCTCCAATGTCACTGGTATCACTTACTCTGTTTAAAACACTCATGCTATTTTAGCAAATGGAGAGACTCTGAAGTTCTCAGGTAAATATAACTACAGATGAAAGACAGCAAAAAAAGAAATTAAGTTTCATAACTCTTATGGATGCAGTCTCATTGAATATTCCCTTCCTTCAGAAGTGCAGGTCTGTAAGATCGCTAGACTTGCACCTTTCAAACTTCGGATGTTTTTTTTCTGCTTAACTTACAGACATTAACTTTGCACTTTATCTGAACTTATCAAATTACTGTTGGATTTTGCAGAATATCCACAAATCTGAGGGGGTTTTTGACATCAAAATAAGTTTAATTTCATATGATTCTCAAATATAATATTCAGACATTAGAATCGGTGTCTGAAATTCATTCAGAAATTAGAATAAAATTGAAATAATTTGAGAGCTTATTTTCTTAATGTAATACACATTATATTTAAAGTATCTCTTATTAAGTGCCATCACCACTATAATATTTATCAAAATCACAAACCACATGCAAAATTATAAAAATACAAGATTTCTTTTAAACACTGTTTATATCAACTTTTGTTTTGTCGGCAAAATGAAATATAAATTTTGACAATGCAAAGGCACACAGAATGACCACAATTAAGAAAAGGATGTGTGATAATATTACTCTGAAGTAAAACTCCTCACTTGAGGAGATATTCAAGACATCAAATGAATCTTTCTATTCCAAGGTCAGACTAAAATTAAATGATTTAAAATTCTGCTTAATGTAAACTTAATGAAATACAATTTAAAAAATAAAAAAAAAAAAATAAAAAGGAAACCACAAGGGTTTTATAAAGTTCAAGAAGTAGCCAAAATATTAACAATGTATTTGAGGATTGCCTTCACAACCCTCCTGTCTTATTGTCCACCATTTTGTAAAATTTGTATAAGTGTAAAGCATTCCAGTCATGTACCTGATAACAAATTGTGTAATTTTGTTGCTTCCTAAGCAATATAAGTTATTCTGTTAGATGGGAAACGTATCAAACTGAGTAATGATTCTGCTTGCTTTGCAGAAAGTGTAGTTATGAAAAAGAAAGACAGACGGTCCAGGTGAGGTTTCAGTGAACTTGACAGATATTTCTTTTTCTCAACTTTGTTGTTCTACACACTTGGTCATTTTTTTCTTTTCTTCGAGGTCTTTTCTGTGTAAGATATTGTAGTAGTCAAAAATTGAAAACAAATCTAATTTTTATTTGCCTCATATAGAGTAATTCTTTCTGTGAACACCTATTACAGATTGAAAACAATTTATATGTGTGAAACCATCCCACCCTCTTAGCTTCTATGAAAGAGTTTTAACTCAGAGAAAGTCTGACTCTACAAATATGAACTGCCCAGAGCCCAGTTCATCTATGGGATTACATTGTACATCTGACAGGCTGCACTGGCACAATGTGCCAGCAATAATCACTCTTTCCTAGCAGAAAAAATCAGCCAGAGCCTCTGACAAGGTTGCACTACCCGATGCCCTGAGCTGCACACCCAGCCCAGCCTTCTTGTGTTGCGGAAACGTGGGAGCAGACATGCTGTGCTTCTGGGATGGCCTTGTTCTATGAGGATAGGAACTGTATGAATGGAAATGGAAGCAGGTGTTTCAAATGCAGAACGGGTGTGGGAAAAAAACTGAACCTGATTGCCTTCCTTTGTCAGCAAAACTAATGATTTCATTATTCCAGATGACCCTGCTTCAGGCAATTCCTGTAAAGCAGCTGTCAGAGCCCTGAGAGCACTACTAGACCCAAGTTGCCTGAAGCAGCCCCACCTAGGTCCTTCCTACACACCCTGCCCGTTGTCAGTGAGTTCAGCTGTGGGCACCCTGATCCGGCCTGAGCTATTCTGTAGATGTTGTAGTTTCCAGTCCTGCCTCCCTCCCTGTCTCAAGAGTGGTCTTGCAAGTTTTTGGGAGTTTCTTTGGATGGATCACTTGTATGAACATTACAGATTTGTCTCTGGTTCTGTCTCCTGCTGCTTCTAACTTGCTTCCCTAGATGGGCCCTGGACCTGGTCCAGTGCTTGTGCTGTCTGGGGCTTGTCAGGGACCCTATTACCAGACACTGGTTCTGACTTCCCCGTTTAGATGCTGCAGGACCTTGCCTTGTTTAGTGATGGCAATGCCTGCACTGGGGTTAACCTTGGATTCTAGTTGGTGATTCCTCTCATGGAGCAGCCTTGATCTGGCTGCTCCCTGTAAACAGGTTCAATCTTCATAATGTGCTAGGGTGTCCATCAGCTGTTCTAGACTTGATTTGTATAAGGCATTAAGTCTTCTGAAACTTGTTTGTGTCAAAGAGGATTGGCTTTCACATAACTTCAAGTACTTTCCTTCAAGATTTGTTTCACTTGATGGCATGGAGGATGTACTATTCACATGCATTACAGAAGGGAGAAACTCTTTAAAAACACCCAACCAATGTAAAACCAATTAATAATGCACTGAAAATACAAACACTAAATACTTCCTTAGACTCCAGATACCACATGAACTTCTCCTGTGTATTTTGTGAATAAAAAAGTAAAAACAAAGCCCAGAATTTTAAAGTAATGGAATTATTTCAAAAAGCCCATATGCCATTTTCCCCTTTTGAGCAAAAAGAAGAATGTTGAAGAGCATGACATATATGATATATGAATGTCAAACTCAAAAATTCACTGTAAGGCCTACATTAGTGATGAGCTTCAATACTGTTATTTGTTAATTACACACGGGTGAAGCAACGATGGACCATATTTTGCTATGTGGAGTACAGTATATATGCAGAATGAAAAGATTTCCCAAATCCTAACTCTACAGTCAGTATTATATAGATACAAACCCTCAAGAGAAACAAATGAGGCAACATTGCCTATCTGCTTTGAGTTCTCAGTAGCTACCTTCACATTTTTGTGTCTTGTAAACAGAAAAGTGTTTTAATGAATAACATATTTAGATAAATACAGGTTTTTTTCCCAATAATTCCAAGATGGGCTTCCTTTAAACCAGAAATAAACAGAGTGCTATTTATTTAGACATACCAGTAATCATGAAAGCTGGAATTATTTGATGCTGAACATTGATGTATCAAGATAGAGGTAATAGAAAGATATGGAAGGATAGACTAGGAGTTTCTCTGAATGTGAACTGGGAATTACTCTGAAGCATTATGCTACATTAGAAGGACTGAACCAGAAGATGGCAATATAGAGGGTAACCACATGACTAAAAGTTTAAAAAATTATTCATTTAATTTTTAAAATCATACTGCAAACTTCCAAGTTTGACACGAGTGAAGTTCTCTTGTAGGCAGTGGAGAGTACACCAGACATTAACAAAATGTCTCCAACAGTAAAGTTTCCACCGCTAGTAGACTTAACAGTTCAAAAGGAAAGACTGCAGTATATGATTTTACAAAGTATTTGGTTTTATTGTGTAAATACCCAAGCCTTGGATTTTTTTATGAACTTGTTTTTAAAAGATCAGATCTATTTTTTCATGTTGAAAAATCCCATGACACTGCCTAAGGGGGTCCCTAGCTAATAGAATGCAAAACATTTGAGAAATGTTGATAGACATCAGACTGATCAATCAACTGGACACAGGAGATAGATATGAATTGTCTATTTGACATTTTACTTCTGAAATAAAAAATGATTCTTATGTTACATCAAAGATAGCTCAGGGATTCATGTAGTAGCAGGAGAGACACCAAGGCACCTCCCACCTAATAAGTGGGAGGTTGTTTGAAATATCTCTGCATTCTAGTATACAAAGTATGATAGCTCCACAAATACATACAGACTACTGAGCAACAATAACTTTTGTTTTGCTGTTTATCTCATTTACTACTGCCTTTGATATTTCATCTGAAAATGAATTTACTATTTGTGGAGAAAAATGGAGTACATCTGGATTTGTTGAAAAGCTAAATTACGGAGAAAAAACATAACAAACACACAAACATGAGATAAGAATAAATGTGGGGTTTTTAGTTGTACACTGAGATACAAATCACTGATTCATAATATGCAGTTATGACTGAACTTAAAGTCTGTTTTGTACTGGAAAATTACCCAGGATCATAAACCCTCAGAGACTATGAAAATGTAATTTCTAGGGTAGTGATAACATTTTTATAAGTTTAAACAGCCTTTTATTAATTGTTTGTGGTTTATACTCTGAAAATCAGAACTCAATATATTCAGTACATGTGGTAATGAGTTACACCTACTGGGTAATATTATGACATTTCTTTTTCTTTAAATTTGTTTCTATGGAAATACTATTATATGATACCTCATTGTGCAATAAAATAAAGAAAAAGAATTTAAAGTGTTTTCCAGTAATATATAATTATATCATTTTTATAAACAAGTTTTCACAGTAACAGTGACAGAATGGTTGAGATTGTAAGTGACTTCTGAAGGTCATTTTGTCCAATGCCCCTGTTCAAGCAGGAACACCTAGAGCCAGTTTCACAGAACCATGTACGGACGGCTTTAGAATATCTCCAAGGATGGAGACTCCATAAACCCTGTGATCAATCTGTGGCAGTTCTCCATCACCCTCACAGTAATAAAGTATTCCCTTATGTTAACACAGCAACTTCTGTGTTTCCCTTTGTGCCCATTGCCTCTGGTTCTGTCATTGAGCAGTGCTGAGTAGAGGGAAAGCATCACTTCCTTGACCTGCTGACAAAACACCTCCAAATGCAGCTCAGGCTTATGCCTTCTATGAACAAGGGCACGCTGCTGTCTCACATTCAACCTGATGTCCACCAAGACCCCCAGGTTCTCCTCTGCAAAGCTGCATAGCAGCTGATCAGCCCATGGTATCCACTGGTGCATGGAGTTATATCTCCCCAGGTGCAGGATTTGGCACTTCTCCTTGTTGAGCTTCATGAGGCTCATGTCAGGCCACCTCTCAAGCCTGTCTTGGTCCCTCTGGGTGGCAGCACAATCCTGTGGTGTATCAGCCGCTCCTCCCGTTGTTGTGTCCTCTGCAAACCTTCCAAGGGTGCATTCTGCCTCATCAGTCACATCACTAATGAAGAAGTTAAAAAGGACTGGATCCACTATTGACTCCTGGAGTACACCACTGGTAACTCCTGGAAAGGTTGACTCCATGACATACATCTTTCTCCGGGCGTTGGCCACTCAGTTTTCAGTTCACCTCACTGTCTACTTATCCAGGCAATACTTCAACTTTTTCATGAGGATCTTGTGGAAGATCACACAGAAAGCTTTGTTAATGTCAAGGTAGACAATACACGCTGCTGTCTTCTCATCTACAAGCCAGTCATTTCACTTGAGAAGTTTATCAGGTTGGTCAAGTATGACTAACCCTTGCCGAAACCATGCTGATTACTCCAGATACTTTTCTTGTTATTCATGATTTCCAGGATCAGCTGCTTCATTACCTTAAAAAGGATCAAGGCAACAGCAAGCTGCTTGAAGTTTTCCAGGATTTCATTTTCGCCCTTCTTGAAAAGTGACATTTGTTTCCTCCATTCTCTGGGTGCTTCTAGTAATCAACATGATCTATTAATGTTAAATGACAGTGACTTTGCAATGACATGTGCCAGCTCTCACCGTATAACATATCCAAAAAAGGCAACAAAACTGGTGAAGGGTCTGGAGCACAAGTCATATGATGAGCAGCTGAGGGAGCTGGGGTTGTTTAGCTGGAGAGAAGAAGAATGAGGAAGAACCTTATTACCCTCTTCAACTACCTGGAAGGAGATCGTAGCAAGGTGGGGGTCAGTCTCTTTTACCAAGTTACAAGTGACAGGATGAGAGGACATGGCTTCAAGTTTTGCCAGGAGAGGTTTAGAATAGATATTAGGAAATAATCTTCACTAAAATGGTGATTATGCATTGGAATAAGTTGCCCAAGGAAGTGGTGATATTGCCACCCCTGGAACTGTTCATAAGGTATGTGGATGGGCCACATGGGGATATGGTTGAGCAGTGAACATGGTAGTGCTATCTTAACATTTGGACAGAGTGATCTTAGAGGTTTTTTTCAGCTTTAATGACTATAAAATTTTATGATGCTAGGATTTGTGGGTGCATCCCAACAGTGCCCATGGCCATTCATATATCCAGCTTCCTACGTATTTCCTGACGTGAGTCTCATCCATCAAGGGTGTGTCTTGCTTCAGGTCTCCAGGATCGTGGATTTTTGAAGGACAGTCTTACCAGTACAGACTGAGGCAAAGGCAGTATTCCCTACCTCAAACTTTTCCATGTCCAGTCTCATTAAGAATGGGACTACATTTCCCTTTCTCTTCCCTCTGTCACCTACATACTCAGAGAAACCCTTTTTGGTGTCTTTCACATCTCTTGTCATATTCAACTGCATTTGACCTTTTGACCTTCCTAAACTTATTGCTGCATGCTCAGAGAGTGTCTCTGTATTTCCTGCCAGGTTACCTGTTCTTGCTTCTACCCTCTGTTGATATGGGGGTTTTTTTGTTTGAATTTGGCCAGGAGTTCCTTGATGATCCATACAGGCCTCCTGGTATTTTCTGTCTGCTCTTTGAGACAAATGGCTCTTGAGCTTGGACGTGGTGATTGATTTTCTTAGGCCCTTCCCTCAAGGGTTTTATCCCATCAGACACTTCCAAACAGATGTTATACCCCACAGTATTGTCCCTGTAGAAGATATTGGGGTGGTTGAAGTTCCCCACAAAGTCCAGCAAAGTACAAAATAAGGCTTGAAGTTTAAGCAGCAAGAGGAAATGCATTGTGTTAGATTTTGCACAGGTGAGCCAAGTATTGTTTTCTTCACTTCTATTCAGACATGCAGGTCTGCTATCATAATGGAATTTAAGTAATTTCAGGGACAATCCTCCATTTTATTGCACATTTATTAATAAATGAGCATGAACAGGAAGTAACATCTTTTATTAAATGTGTAAGCAAATGACCAAGAGATTATACATTCAATTAAAATTGACGACAACAAATCTGCAAGTGTATATCACATACATAAATATGTAAATGAATATATGTAAATGAAATATGTAAATGAATATAAACATATTTGAAATTTAAAATGTTAGTGCTTAAATGTTAAAAGTATGTGTAGCTAGCCAGAATGTATAATGAAAAAATGACAGAGAAGTTCTAACTAGTCAGTAACTCAGCACTTTGACAGTAACCCAGAAGGATCCAAATAAATGTGTTTTCCATCCCAGTGGTTCAACTGGAACTTAAAAATCCAGTACTACACACACTTTCTGGACTGGGGCAAAAGCCCTCAGCAGCTTGGAAGAAGAAGCTGTAAGTTAATGTTTAGTTAGTAAAAATGACACTGTGCATACTATGCTATTTATTTTTGCCTTTGTTAGTGATTCCCCAGATTGTCAATAGAGAAGCATCTGGAGCATTAATTGCTTGTTCTTGATGATATAGACTAAAGGCTGGAAATTCAACACTTTGGTATTGCTGGATTCAAAATTATTTTTTGTCTCTCACATGTAGTCTGAATTATTATTATTATTCACACAAAACAGAAATTAGTACAAAAAGAAATCATCGTGTCCGGTTGTACAGGATTTATCTAATGCAATGCAGAAATCTACGATCCATCTCTTCCTGGAAAAGATGTCTAGGACAGACAGAGGCTCTGTCTCTGGTGTATAGAAAGGGAATCTGAACAACTCACTCAAATATAGATGATTATATTCTATACAGGCAGAGAAGTGATACTGCTGATCTCATTCCTCCTCAAGCTTAGATTTTCCTGTTCTTTACCAAAACGTTGTTCTTATCAGCCTGTGTATCAATGAAGCCATAACACCTAAGACTGCATAACTGTGAAATTAAAATAATAAAATTAAAATTTTGGTTTGGAATTTAATCAATTTTTTTGCCAACAGAATCAAAGCTAATGCTCAGAATTGTACATTTAGTGGAGAGAAGATCAGCTGGGGAAGAGTTAGGACGCAAAACCTGAGAATTTCACTGCTAATTCAGTTAAAACTCTTGTGAATCATACAAACACAAATGTGTGCATATTTATATTTATATATAATTGTGATTAAACAGTCACATGAACATTGCTTACACAGAGTGGGGCAACCGATCCTATAATACAAGACACTTCAAAAGTACAAAACTTACCTTTGAACCCAGCTGTACAATGACAAAAAAAGTGGCCACTTAAATCCATACAAGTAGCTCCATTTTTGCAAGGTGAACTTGAGCATTCATTAATTTCAACTTCACAGAAGGGTCCTTCATATCCAGGCACACAGTAGCAGCTGTAATTATACAAGTGGTCCTGGCAGAATCCATATTGAGAGCACTGGTTTCCAACACAGTTGTCTATATCAAGTTCACAAAACATGCCAGTGTAACCAAGGGGACATATGCACCTGTTATTGAAATGAGAGGAGAGGAAGGGGGGAAAAATCCGACAAAATCTCTAGTCTGGAAAATATAGGTTGAAAATCACCAACAGTGTTAACAGTACTGTCCCTTTGAATTACCCAGAAATGAATCGCAATTTTTTTTCAGTTTTCTTTTTTTACCTTTAATTAGTCACTAAGTAACTTCATTTCACATGCACTGCTAGCAATAAATTAAAATCTTAGTTATTTACATAGGATCAACTAGGAGCTATATTAATATTAATCTTCAAATGAAAATATTGAAAGAAAAAACTCTTATAAATATGACTACTATGCATTTTAAGGGGTTTTTTCTGTAAAAATGGTTACTTGCTGCAATATCTCTATGAAGAAACAATATTACAACCTGTTTGGGTATAAAATCAGTATAAAAGTGCTTTATCATTAACAACAAATGTTACAATTTCTAACTTAAAAAAAAAGGAATCTATAGAATTCTATAGATACTGTTCAGTATATCTTATAGAAATTGTTCAAAATATTTTTTTTCCAAAATGTAGGCAGACATCTAAATTGTATAAGACTGGAGATTGCCAGCCGTACTGGACAACTTGAGATGCTGTGATTCACATCCACAAGATGATCCATGAGCTGGAGAGCCAAGGTGTGATCAGCAAAACCCACTCACCCTTCAACAGTCCCATCTGGCCTGTGCACAAACCTGAAGGAGAATGGAAATTGACTGTGGACTTCCATGCCTCGAATGAAGTGACTCCACCATTGAGCGCTGCTGTGTCAGACATGCTGGAGCTCCAGTACGAGCTGGAGTCCAAAGCAGCGACGTGGTACACCACTATTGACATTGCTAATGCATTCTTCTCCTTTCCTCTGGCACAAGAGTGCATGCCTCAGTTTGCCTTCACCTGGAGGGGCGTGCAGTACACCTGGAACCGATTGCCCCAGGGGTGGAAGCACAGTCCCACCATCTGCCATGGACTGATCCAGACTGCACTGGAAAAGGGTGAGGCTCCAGAACATCTGCGGTACATTGACGACATCGTGTGCGGAAACACTGCAGCAGAAGTGTTTGAGAAAGGAGACAAAATCATCCAGATGCTCCTGGAAGCTGCTTTTGCCATCAAGAAGAGCAAAGTCAAGGGACCTGCTCAGGAGATCCAGTTCCTGGGAGTGAAATGGCAAGATGGATGGAGTCATATTTCCCCACATATCATCAACAAGATCACAGCAATGTCTCCACCAATCAACAAGAAGGAAATACAAACTTTCTTAGGTGGCATAGGCTTTTGGAGGATGCATATTCCTGAGTACAGCCAGATTGTGAGCCCTCTTTACTTGGTTACCCGCAAAAAGAACGATTTCCACTGGGGCCCTGAACAGCAACAAGCCTTTGCCCAAATCAAGCAGGAAATTGCTCATGCAGTAGCCCTTGACCCAGTCAGGACAGGACAAGAAGTGAAGAATGTGCTGTACTCCATATCTGGGAGCAAGGGTCTGTCCTGGAGCCTTTGGCAGAAGGTGCCGGGTGAGACTCGAGGCCAACCACCGGGATTCTGGGGTGGAAGCTACAGAGGGTCCAAAGCCAACTACACCCCAACAGAGAAGGAAATCCTGGCAGACTGTGCAGGAGTCCAAGCCACCCCAGAGATAATCGACACTGAAGTGCAACTCCTTCTGGCACCTCGACTACTGGTGCTAGGGTGGATGTTCAAAGCAACGGTTCCCACTACCCATCATGCCACCACAGCCACATGGAGCAATTAGATTGCTCTCATCACACAGTGCACCTGTATCAGAAAACTGGATCACCCTGGGATCTTGGAAATAATCACAAATTGGTCCCATGGTGAAAACTTTGGTCTCACTGATGAAGAGGAACAAGAACAAGTGACACATGCTGAGGAGGCTCCACCATACAACCAACTACCAGCAGAAGAAACACACTAGGCTCTTTTATCTGATGGTTCTTGTCGCATTGTAGGGATGAAACGACAGTGGAAAGCAGCTGTATGGAGTCCCACATGACAGGTTGTAGAAGCTATTGAAGGAGAAGGTGGATCAAGCCAACTTGCCGAACTCAAAGCCATTCAGCTCGTCTTGGACATTGCTGAAAGAGAGAAGTGACCAAAGCTCTGCTTTTATAATGATTCATGGATGGTAGCCAAGGCTCTGTGAGGATGGCTGGAAAAGTGGGAAAAGGCTAATTGGCAGCGTAGGGGAAAACCAATATTGGCTGCTGAAGAGTGGAAAGATGTCACTGCCAGGGTAAAAAAGCTACTTGTGAAAGTCCGTCATGTAGAGGCCCATGTCCGCAAGAGTAGGGCTAATGAGGAGCACCAAAACAATGAGCAGGTAAACCAGACTGCAAAGATAGAGGTTTCCAAGACAGACTTAGATTGGAAACACAAGGGAGAGTTGTTCCTAGCTCAATGGGCCCATGATGCCTCAGGACACCAAGGCAGAGATGCCACCTATAAGCGGGCATGAGACTGAGGGGTTAATCTAACCATGGACAGTATCTCCCAGGTTATCCATGACTGTGAGACATGCGCTGCTATCAAACAGGCCAAGCGGGTGAATCCCCTGTGGTATGGTGGGCAGTGGTCCAAATATAAGTATGGGGAGGCCTGGCAGGTTGATTACAACACACTGCCTCAAACCCGGCAAGGCAAGTGCTATGTGCTCACAATGGTAGGAGCCACCATGGGATGGTTAGAGACCTATCCTATGCCTCATGCTACTGCCCAGAACACCTCTTGGGTCTTGAAAGGCAAGTCCCTTGGAGGCATGGTACTTGCGAGAGAACTGAATCTGACAATGGGACTCATTTCAAGAACAGCCTTATCAACACCTGGGCTAGAGAACATGGCATTGAATGGGTGTACCATATCCCTTACCATGCACCAGCTGCAGGCAAAGTGGAACGGTGCAATGGATTGTTGAAAACCACCTTGAAGGCACTGGGTGGAGGAACTTTCAAAAATTGGGAGCAGCATCTAGCAAAGGCCACCTGGTTAGTTAACACCCGAGGTTCTACCAGCCAAGCCGGTCCAGTCCAATCTGAACGCCTACATACAGTAGATGGAGATAAGGTTCTAGTAGTAAATGTCAAGAGGACTGTTAGGAAAAACTGTATGGGTTAATTCTGCCTCAAGTACAGACAAACCCATCCGTGGGGTTGTCTTTGCTCAGGGACCTGGTTACACATGGTGGGTAATGCAGAGAGATGGAACAGGTTGTGTACCTGTGGCAGGATGTCCCCCCTCTCTCACAGCTGGGGCATTGGAAGAGATAACTCAGGCCAGGCTAATAGCCCAGTGAGGAGCCAGAGAGCTCAGCAGGAGATCACCTCCAGGCTCCTGAGGGTCTGAGACCAAGCCCCAAATCAACATCTTAGTCTGGAAAGCAAATGTGGGAAGAGATGAAAGGAATATTCTTGACCAAAAGACATGGCTGTTATGCCTATAAAAGTTCACATGATTATTACAGAGGTAGAAGTCTCTTACACACTCTGTGCAGATGTGTGAGAAGATTTCTCCCTGGAGCCTTGGACCAAGTCCAGATTACTTTGCCAGAAATTGAGGGAAAGGACTTCAATGTGTACCCCGTCACGATAACTGGATGGTAAGAAACATTGAATCCTAAGTTATACTGTTTCACAGCTAGCTGTAATTTTAATGGTACCTTTAATTCCACGTGTAAATACTAGTATGCCTCTTTCTTTTTATCTTATTCCTGTGTAGTAATAGTCTGTTTTAAGTCTTATGTCTGTGGGTTTTGTGTCTATTAATAAATAATTCATTTTGTAATAGACCGAATCAACCATTATTAAAGAATTTGTGAATGGTAGTGGATTTTTGGGGTGCTGGCCACCTCAGTAATGTGACTGCCTGCTGCCAGAGGCCTGGGCAACAGACAGGAGCTGATTTAAACCCACATCATCNAACTGTGCAACAACCCCAAAACATCATCTGGGAGGCCCAGAGGGGGGCCACCCCAACCCAGCTCCACAGAGGAGGAGAGAGACCACACCCATAGAAGGACTTGGAAATCTTCCCAGGTTTCTCTCCATGGCAAGAGGTTTTATTATTTAGCATTATTATCCTTTTCCTGTGTTTCTTAAATAAATAGATTTTTTTCCCTTTCACTTTCCTCCAAGGGATATTTCTTCCCCAAACCTGGTGGGGGAGGGATGGCTGTAACCTGCCTTCTAAGAGAGGACGTTCAAATTCAGATGTTCCTTTGAGTTTGGTCTCAAACCAGGACAACTGTGCTGGTTTAGTATAGGGTAGAGTTAATCTTCTTCACAGTGGCTAGTACTTGTATTTGTTTGGTTTTAATGTACTATTTCGGACTTATGCTGGAAACTTGATAATATAGAGGTGTTTTGTTATTGTTGAGCAGGGCTTGCACAGAGCCAAGGCCTTTCCTGCTTTTCGCACTTCCACTCTGGTGAGGAAGTTAGGAGAGCTTGTGAGGTTGGGAGGAGACACAGCCTGGACAGATGACCCAAACTGACCAAAAAGATATTCCATATCACATGACATTATGCTCAGTGTATAGTGAGGGACATTTTGACTCGTGGCATTTGTCTTCCCAAGTCACTGTTATGTGTGATGGGGCCCTGCTCTCCTGCGGATGGCTGAACCCCTGCCTGCCCATGGGAAGCACTGAATTAATTCCTTGTTTTGCTTTGCTTGTGTGTGCGGCTTTTGCATTTCCTATTAAACTGTCTTTATCTCAATCTATGAGTTTTCTACCTTTTACCCTTCCAATTCTCTCCCCCATCTTGCTGGTGCACAAGTGAGTGAGTGATTGCGTTGGGCTTGGCTGCAGGTGGTGTTAGACATTTATAGCTAAATATAAATTTTGACTTGCATAAAATTTCAATATGCATAAACATTAAAAGCAGGTGTTCTTTTAGTTACCTTTAGGTGAACAACGAGTCGTATTAATCTTTCTGGTGCAGTTAATCACTTTATTTCCTTATTTTTTTTACAGTAACAATTAGGGTGTGCACTGTAAAAATGCAACTATTCCACCATTCTTTGAAAATGTGGCTATTATCATTAACATTGAATAGAAAATTTAACTCAGAGCTCTCCTTGTCAAGAAACGGAGGATGAAGAATTTTCTGTCATTTCTTGACTATTACTAGTTGTATAACTTATCTTCAGAGACCACAGAAGAACTACACAGAAACAGATGTGATGTAGAATCTAGTTTCAGTTTCATATTTCTGATTCCATTCTACAAGCAATGATGTCACGAATATCTTATTTTTTCAATGCTTTGGTGTCTGAAGAAATTGAAAACAGGTAAGAATGAAATGTGCTTTGTTTTTGTTGGAGAAATTATAATGTATTTTAAATTAGTATGGGTCATCTCCTACAATAGCATAATTAAGTGCTGTAATATTATTGTTATATTTTGATTATAATTCAATTTCTTATTATTTTCTTCAGCAATACTGAAATACTGAGCATGCTATCAAAAGCTTTGAGGCATAGATTGATTTTCAGTCTTCATTTGTTTCAAAGCTAAAATGTTTCTCTACAATAAATCAAAAAAAAATTTGTATACAGATATATACAACAGCAGAATTTCCTTTTACAAGTGTATTCTAGCTCAGGGAACATGTATTTTGCCCTTATCAGAGGGACCACCTGGCTCTGCGCTGGCATCTCAGCACAGGGTCTCAGCCTCTCCATGGCCTGTCTGGGTGTCACTCCCTGTGCTGGAGTCTGTAATTGCTGCCTCTCCTGCTCCATCTTCAGCTCTGGGGGTGGCCCATCTGGTATGTGTGTGTGTGTGTGTGAGATCTCCCAGCAGAGACCACGAGATGCTAATGACACCTCCCCAGTCTCTTTCTTAAGGAGGACTAAAATGTCAACCTTACAAACTGGGGGAACATCAAAAGCAGAAGCATGGCATCAGAGAACAGCATATGAAAAATTTTGTATTAACATTAATGGGAATAACAATACTTTCTTAGCTTCATAAATGTCCTCTTTCATCCATAGCAAGATTTTGAGGGTAACAGATACTAGGAGAGAAAACGAATACCTCAATGCTTTTGCTACAAACATGGATTTTAGTAGTGAGTAGCAAACACAAGTCATTTGAGTATTACTGTGCTCCCACACGTATCATGCAGATGATGGTATGTTACGACTCCAGAGCCTAAACCTAGTTAACGCTGCACAATAATTTGATATGCTTGCAAAATGAATGTTAAATGGAGATGCAAAGACAGGCGTGGAATTTAGTCTAAGAAGGAATGTGTCACTAAAATGTGTATGGTTGTGGCATAGGTGCAATGTGTTGCTACCAACTTTTTGTCACCAAAGGCCTCCAACAGCAGATGTGTGGGTAAGTCAGTTGGTGCTGGTTAGCCCAGGCAGTGCAGCTGTCTAGGTGTCCCCACAGACTGACTGCCTGCACTAAAGATGCAATATGACTTGTGTTATTGAGTAAATAACTGTGTACATCAAATGAATCTTTAAAGTGATTGCAAAAAGCCAAAGACTGGACTGAAGATGTGTCTATGCTAATCCATGCTAGGAGATGACCCAGCTATTTTCTATATTGATACAAGAGAAATAGAGGAGCACTGAAGCCTGGCATTAGCAAAGACTTCCTAGAATCCCTCTACTTTGCTTTCTTAATATTTATCATTCTTATTTATATTTTTATATATATATGTGTGTTTATTAGTATCAGTCCAAGCATATTAGCTGCATTTATTCGGTATTAATTATCCCTTTTTCCCATTGAAATGTGAACTGTACACTAATTCATAAGTGGTCTAAAAGGTTTTTTAGTTTCACTTTGACTTTTTATATGCATCTCTATTCTCTGCAGAAAAGTTGTACCATTTATTGCAAAGGTATTCCATAAGAAATTGTGACATATATTCACCCATCTTCTGGAGTTGTAGAAAAGTGAGGAAAAGTATTTCTCCTCTTTCTTTAGTGAAAGAAGCCTATTATTACTGCAGAAAACTGTGTATATCACAGCGTTAACTTTATATGGCACTGTCAAATAGGTCCTGCAGTCAAATTGCATATATAGTATAGCATAAATAAACTTGAAAAAATAAAATTAGATATAAACAAATAATATAACCAAACAGCTCAATTTACCCAGCTGGGAGAAAATGGAAAAAAGTCAAGGATGAATAAAATAATAGAAGTCTTAAATTTTGTGATACTCAGAAATTATCTAAATTATATTTACTTTTCACAATCTTGCTGGCATCATGCAAAGAAGTGTTTCATATTTTAAAGCATGTGTCACTTTACTCTTTTGTACTGATATTAACTCGTTATTTAATTGTATGCACTGAAATTTGTGTACTGACTACTGAAGAATGAATTGGCAATTCAAGTTTTACCATACACCAAACCTAATTTCTTAATGAGATATTTTTCTGCATAAAAACTAATGAAATGCTATCAGAGCTATAGCTATTGACTAAAATGCATTTAAAAAATATATTAGTTCATCATGACCTTTTAAACAGTGATAAATCCTACAATACAGCTTCTTCAAAAGTCTTAATCTAACAGTTCTCAGTCCTTCTTAAGGGGCTTTCCCGGGGTTGTAATAAGTGTAGGACTTCATCTTAACAGAGTGGACTGAAGAAATGGGAAAGAGGACTGGTAATGGAAACCGAAAAATGGAAACCAAATTTTAAATTGTGTCTTTTTACTCTGTTGCTCCTTTCCACTGAATAGACAATATTAAATATCTGTTACTATTAACTTATTTCAGTTAGGATCTTGGTTGTCCAAAATGTAATGTTGACAAGAAAAGAATTTACAAGGGTGAAGAAAACAGAGTAATAAATTGTCCCTTGGATTTCAAAACAGGAGGTTGTACTCCTTGAACATCTCTTTCACTTTAATTATTCATTAAATGCTTCTCATTGAGCCATATTAAATCAGTTCTCTCTCTTCTCCTACATAGAACATAATCAAACAATATAGGTTCTTTAGAGGGAAAAAATTGGTTTGTTTGTTTTTTTAATGTAGAAACACTATCTATTTACTGAGGTGATAAATCTTATCTGTCCTTTTCCTCTCAAGTATATATAACCAAAGGTAAACAGATTCTTTTGGCACGTGGATGTCATGGTATCTGCCAGATTCACACTGACGGCTACACCATCAACCCAGTGGCAGGAGCAGTAATTCTTCAAAGTTATCATTTTAAATACATGCTGATTGACTTACTTTATGATATCTCAAACAGCACAGACTCAGCTAGAAGTGTAACAATTAATTTGAATAAATTACAGGTTTTGTGTCAGTTTGACTGGGGCCACTTTAGTTGTAAGAGAAGGCTCACTAAACAAAAGGAATAAAACTCCTAAGACTTCCTAATGTAATTATGAGGCTCCTAGTATGCAGCCTTGCTGGGATTTACACTATATAAAAGTTTAAAACTCCCCCTCCTTCAAAAAGAGCAATTCCCCATCCTGAACTCAAAGGAAATTTTCTGCATATATAAAAATATACATCTATGTGACACTGCAGTCCAGAACAGTAATTTCAAAATAGGAGGACAAAAATAACAAGCCATGCCAAGGAGACAGAAAGTTAGAAACTTTTCATTCAGCTGAGGGCTTATTTTTTATCTGGAAAAAAATGATGGCTTGCAAAACTTGAGGTCTTAAACGACGGGGATATTCTTGAATTAAAGCTGGATATTTTCTATAGTTTCCTTGTGTTAGCATTATTATATCAAGATACCACTAGTTACAATAATATTATGTAAATAAAAAACGAATGTATAACATTTTGGCATATCTTTAGCTTCTGTACTTATTAAGTCAGGTTTTGAATGGCTGTAATAGTTTTTAAAATGGACTTCTGTAGGGTTCTTAATGGCACTTACACATTTGATTCTCCATTTATTCTGCTGACAGTTTTCTTCTGCTTTCCTGAAACTACTTTGTATCAAATACAGCTCTTGATAAAAATATGATAATATTTTATAATATTAATAAAAATTATACCCATTTTAGGATAGAATGCAAATTACAAGTCTTTAGACTTGCGCACTAGACTTGGGTGCACTTACATTTAGCATTGCCTCTTGTATTCTTTTGGTTTTAACTGTGTACTGGAAAGAGGAAATTATTTTTGGATCATTTGCTAACAAATTGGGAAACATCATTATTTTTATTTAGTTATTTTAGAAAATTCTTCACTGTCATTGAGGAACAACCAAGCTCTTTTAACAGGCAGGTATTATACACTAAGCATGATACACTGACTTGACAAAATAACCAGTTGTGTTCTTTTGGGGTCAAGTTCTTTGCTAACAAAACCAGTTATCCGGGATTCAGATCTTAGTGGTATGTTTACCTGTTCCTTAGCTAAACAGAATGATATGTCAATTTAATTTGTCTTTCAAAGACTGAAAAAGTAAGAATTAAGTGTTTTCTGTCAGTAAACTGCGTCTGGATTAGCGAGTTAAAATCAAAAGTTCTTTATTACCAGTTGTCTTCAGAACTACTAACTTCTCAGTAAGTGCTAGTGGATTTTGTAACGTAAATATGGCTTTGTACTTCTATCAGAATTATTTTCCTGATAAAGAAAGGAAAGGCACAAATTTATCAGTCAAACAAAGTGCCAAAATATGGTCCAGTAATTTGATACAAAGTCAGTTGCAAGCTGGTAAAGAGGAAGGATGTTTACTTTGTAAGGATTCTTTGACTAAAATTCCTTTAACTCTGGGATACTGAGAATCAATCATTTATCTTCATTTGTGTGCTTATTTGGTGGTTTCAGTTATTTTTACAGAAGACACTTTAAAAATAGAAGTGAAGTGGAAGACATCTTCAATTTCTTCTATTTAATTTTGTACACAATTGCAATCTTTTTCTAAATAGAAACACTAAAGCATACTAATTACAGTGCTTCTAGGTAGGGCATGGCACAGGATCGAATAATGTCTTTCAAAATATGTCCACAGACATTATGGAGAAGTTTTATTATTCTGGATTTTGTAGAGGAAAAATAAATAATTCAAGTCTGATAAGAACAGCTGAACTCTGCTTTTTGAAGAAAACCTTTCACGTTTATTTTTTCACCATATTTTATAAAATCTCATTTTCAACTATCTACAGCATGTTACAGCTCACTAAGGAGAACACACACTTCATGGTTTTGTCAATAACTGGAATGCTAATAAATTATTATTCAAATCTTAATAAGACAGTCTATGACACAATCCAGGCTCATAAAGTGTTTGCCATTTAATAAAATAGATTATTTGTTTATGTGATATTTTGCATAGTTGGTTTCACTTCTCTGACTAGCAAAGAGGAATATTTGTGATTCCTTCCTGTGCAACGCTTCAGACTACACAGTTTTACTGAATGCACCTCCTTATTGAAGATTAGTATTCCATGACATTTTATAATATGAAAATTATATTACTGCATTAACGACATCCTTTGTAATTCTTTCTGAAAGGAAAAATATCTTCGTATGTCATGAAATACTTTATGAAGGTTTGTATAGAAAGGAACATGTTAATACCTGTATTTATTAATTCCATCTTCACATGTGGCTCCATGTTGGCACTGGTTTATCTCACAGTCATTAATATTCTCAAGGCATGTGTTTCCAGTCCATCCCAAAGCACAAACGCAGTGAGATCTCTGATTTTCTTCATCATAAAAGCAACTACCTCCATTTGCACATACCTGAAGATGAGAATTACAAATACATTGTACTGGGTTTGCATGATCAGGTTTTGGTAGCGCGGGGTGCTTTAGGGGTGGTTTCTTTGAGAAGCTGCCAGAAGCTTCTCCATGTCTGACAGATGCCAGCCAGATCCAGGTTAGACACACTGCTGGCCAAAGTCAAGCCCATCAGTGACAGGGTAGAGCCTCTGAGGTAACATAGTTAAGAAGAAGGAAAAAGCTTATTTCACAGAAGTAATTGCAGCCAGAGAAGAGCTGAGTGAGAATATGAGAGGGAAACAGCTCTGCAGACCCCAAGGTCAGTGCAGGAGGAGGGGCAGGACGTGCTCCAGGTGCCAGAGCTGAGATTCCCCTGCAGCCCATGGTGCAGCCCATGGTGAGGCAGCTGTGCCCCTGCAGCCCATGGAGGACCACGGGGATGCAGAGATCCACCTGCAGCCCAGGGAGGAGACCCAGGCTGGCGCAGGTGGATGCCTGAGAGGAGGCTGTGACCCCATGGGAGACCCGTGCTGGAGCAGCCTGTTCTTAAAGGACTGCAGCCTGTGGAAGAGGCCCACACAGTAACAGTTCATGAAGAACTGTAGCCCTTGGGAAGGACTCACACTGGAAAAGTTTGTGGAGGACTACCTCCCATGGGAAGGGACCTGCTATGGAGCAAGGGAAGGACTCCTCCCCATGGGGAGGAAGCAGCAGCAAAAACAACATGTGTTGAGCTGATCATTTCTCATACCCTTTCAGAGCTTCAGGGAAGAGGAGGTAGAAAATTGGGAATAGAATTAAACCCGGGAAGGAGGGAGAGAATGGGAGAAGGTGCTTTTAAGATTTGTTTTACTTCTAATTATCTTCCTCTGATTTTGTTAGTAATAAATTCAGCTAATTTCACTACGTGAACTCTGTTTTGCCTGTGACAGTAATCATTAAGTGATCTCTCCCTGCCCTCATCTCAAGTCATAATCCATTTTCTCTCCCCTGTCCACTTGCAGAGGGCACTGATAGTGGCTTCAATGGCCACCTGGCATCCAGCCTAAGTCAACCCATCATATACTTAAAGAGTTTCTTTTTTACATGTTGGATTTTTTCCCCAAGAGTTTAGTGGAATAAGTTATTGGTAATAAATACGGTTATTTAATCTTTTAATGTTTCAATATTAAAAAAGATACATCTCTAAGAACCTAAAATGCTGAATATTATTAAATCAATACACCAATTTATTGTTTAGTTGGTGAAAGGAATTTATGTTTTAATTTAACAGTACCATTTTTACAACTGCCCTTAAAATGGGCTTGTTTTAGGAGGGACAGCAGTGAACTAGATTGTTATTTTTCCATTGAAAGAGTAGAGCAACTGTTCTTATGCTCTATAATTTAGCTTTATATATGGCTATCAGGAAAAAGAAAAGATTTTTTTTTCATTTTAATTATAATGCTGATTCAATCTATCCTTGAATCTTTATATGTTTATAAATTACATCTATGCTGTGGGAAAATCAGAAGCCTCTTTATTTTCAATTTGTAGATATTGAAAAATTGATAAATTTAGACTGGAACAGCTTTTTTCCTTTTTGTTTTTAATTGCTAATATTACTTATTAAAGCAGTATATTCTGTATTCTTACAAAACTACAGAAAGTTATAAGTCTGAATTAATGCTCCTTTCCTCATTTTACTTTTAGGTTCCATTTTCATTTCCATGAAAATTTTGCCAGTATGAAGACAGATAACTACATATTCATTTCAAAGCAACTAAGACCCCTCCTTCTAATCAATTGGTTTTTAAAGAAAATGGTGTCTAGAAGATGAGTTAATGCACTAGTACTTCAGTTTGATTGAGTCTGAATCTCTTTATAATGTCATTAAGATTTGTAATAACAGTCCTTGGCAGAAATATTCTAATATTCATTTGTCTTTGATTAAGTTTTAAATTGACCTTAAAATGAAGAAATTTTTGTTATGCTCTCTGTTCTGAATTTTAGACTTACCTTGGGGTACTTATTCAATATGACAACATCTTGAAGAAAAACGCAGTTCAACATAACTGCAAAAAAACCTCTTCTCCATGGATGACATGGGAATTATTGTCTTCATTTTTTATTATTGTTATGTGTTTTCTTACTTTTGTATTCATATGTTTTTGCTGGATTTTCTCCTGACGCTTACTATTTTCTCAAAGCTCAAATAGGTCAAATAAGCTTATACTCAAGAAAACCATCCAGAATACCTTAGGCAATTAAGACAATTCAATATTGCCACAAGATTATGTTCATTATATTCTTATGTCATTTTGATACTCTATCCTGTGAAGAAAGGTGCTAGCCTTTAAGAAGTTAGTGCAATCTAAAGCAGATTAAAATTGAAATGAAAGTTATGGAATGTATTTAAATATAAATCTTATGTTTCAATAGACCGTAAACAGGTCTATTATCATCAGTCTGACCATCATACTTCTGTCTATGGCAAGTGCTTTAACACAAATCTGCCTTTTTATGTAGTCTTGATAAAATGTAAGAATCACTTTCTTCCAATATCAACCAGCAGATTTTATTTCAGCTAGAGAATATAATTAGTCCTTAGAGGATTTTATTCTTCTCCTATCTTCCCTTTGCAGGAATTGAGGGATATAACCCTACTCTATGTCTGTCTCTTCTCTAAGTATCCTGTGTTGTCAAATGCTCAAGATAAGACGGCAGTCATTATTTCCCAACCCCTCTTTCCTCTTACATTTCCTAGAATTCTCTGCAGTTTGAATGAAACTGCATTTTACATGTATAAAACCACACACACACACATATGTGTATTTTTCCCCAACCATATAATTTTATTATACTCTTCAGGTTTTATTACTGCAAAGTCAATTGTACCTGAGTGTTCAAATTTTTCCAGAAGTCTAATTTTAGTTAATCTGCCATGTGTTCTTTCCTAGACTGAAAGTTCACTAAGCAAGTAGATAAAATGTTTGTCTTAAAAATATTGAAAACAGAAATTGCCTTACTTTTACAGATGAGGAAACTTTGTAGAGCTGCACAGCACGTAAGGACCAGAACAGATATGAAAGTGGCAGCTCCTCTGAACGCTAAATATGTACCAAACATACAGGTATTTCCACTGAAAAGGTTGGAACTACGGTCTTGACTGCAAGTGCAACAGGGTAACATGGGATCTTTGGCTCATAAAAAGAGAAAACTTTCAAGTAAAATATGCAAGTGGAGTTCAATAAACTTCAGTATAATAAAGCTGTAGATAGACACTGAAAGGAACTTTCAGATGTGGTTTAATTCCTAACTCATATGGGAATTATTTTTGACAAACGAAGTTGATGTCTGCTAAGTGTGTCAGTTTACATCTTAAAACTGAAAAGAGAATGAAAAATAATTGAAAAGTATTTTTTAATTCCTATGCTTCCTTTTAAAAAACATTGGTCAACATCTTGCAGTTCCCATAGTTTACAGTTACACTTTCAAATTTTTCATAGTAAGTGCTAAAGGAAACAATGATTTTTTAATCTTGCTCATGGAATTTTAAAAAATAAGTGTTTTAACGGAAGCAATAAAATTCTTAAGTGAGATGTAGCCGTGGCCACTAAAAATAATCACACATAGAATCATAGAATAGTTAAGGCTGGAAAAGACTTCCAAAATTATTGAGTCCAACCCTTGATCAAACACCACTATGTCAGCCAAACTGTAGCACTAAGTCTCACATCCAGTTATTTTTGAATGCCTCCAGGGATGGTGGCTCCACCATCTACCTGGGAGACCTATTCCAGGGTTTAACAGCCTTTTCTGTGAAAAAGTTCTTCCTGATATTCAACCTTAACCTCCCCTGGCATAGCTTGAGGCTATGTCCTCTTGTCCTGTCACTGGCTGCCTGGGGGCTGACCCCCACCTGGCTGCACCCTCCTTTCAAGTAGCTGTAAAGAGCAAGAAGGCACCCCCTGAGACTCTTTTTCTCCAGCCTAAACAACCCCACCTCCCTCAACTACCCCTCATAAGACTTACTTTCCACACCTTTCACCAGCTCTGTTATCTTCTTCTGGACACACTCCAGAAATATCTTTCTTAAAGTGAGGGGCCCAGAGCAACTTAGAATGCCTCCTCATTTGTGGTTGTTTGGGTCACAGGAGTACTTTCAAAATATGTAAGCTATTCAGGGATGTGGTACCTCCATCACTGGAGGTTTTCAAAATAAGATTTATAATCTAACCTAGGCTCCCTTTTCCCTAAAAGTTTGGAGTAGATGGTCTTATGAGATCCCTTCCAACCTGGGCTCTTTTGTGGTTCTGTGATTCTGTTACCTAGGCCTATCACATTGCAATACAATTATTTGTTATTATGAGTGGTCTTATCAATTCTCTATGAGCTCCTGTTAATAAAAAATATTAGAATTTGTAGCATACATTGAGTATCCAAATGGAAAAGAGATATCTTCTTTATTCCTTTTCATGTCTACCTGAGTACATTGCAGAAGAAAAGGCATTTTTATTTAACCCATACCAAAAACTCATAGTCCACCCTGATGTGAATGAATCCTACATTTATTTAATTGAAAAGGTCACTAAAGGGAAGTGAGAAAGATACAACAAATACATTTCTTCTAGAAAACTTTGAAAGTGCAAACATAGCATTCATTTCCATATGCTGTTAGCATTGAAGAGTAACTTGCAAAGATAATTTAGATTTTCTTCTGGCTGCATTTTAGTCTCCCATGGAAGTATAATTAAACTTGCTTTTTTGTTGTTGAATATGGTTTTACTTTTTGTTTTTAATGGAAATGACACTTTTGTCATTCTTTCTGTGTATTGCTGTACCACCAGCCTTCTATATGGTAACTTTTAAACACATCAAAGTTTGCAAAGAGATTTTGCCTAAAGTTCTTCAAGCTTCATAATATAGCAGCAGCAAGTAGGGGACAGAAGGAGACATCTGTGACTAAACCTATAAAGAACAAGAAAGGCAGAGCTCAGGCATTACATGGTTTGTTGTACAATGACCAGACTAGTCACATCATGCACTTTTACATGTATATGTTACACAGGAGAAAGGAATATTAGCATGAGTATGTATCAAGAATGAGTACAGTGTTTAGGAAACCCATGGGAAATTGAGGCTTCATCAGCTCACTGCTAATGAGTAAGTTGTTTGATTTCCCAAAAAAACACTGGGGGGGAATATATCGCTTTATCCTACCTCTGTGTTTCCAATACATGGTGATAAACATGTGTAATTAAATCCATGAGATTTATCCATACACAGTGCTCCTGGGGCACAGCTTATATTGTTGAATAGGCAGGCATCAATATCGAGTTCACATCTTTCACCTTCAAAACCTGCACCACAAAGAGAATGTTTAATCACAGTTCATTCAGAATATTGACATTATGTCTGTTCAGGGTGTTAGCAGTTAACACCACTCTACTAGAGTTATTTGGCAGTTTTATTTCCTGAACAAAGAGAAGAAGTGGGTTTCTTCATACAAATGTTCACAGCATTTGTTGAGATACATTGCTATTTTTATGTTGCTATTTCTTAACACAACTATTTGGATGACATTTTATTTGCTGTGTTAGAAAATACAATAAATTTCCAATGGCTCACCTATAGGGCAAGTGCACTTAAAATGATCTTCATAGCCAATACATGTTCCTCCATTTTTACATGAATTGGAACCACAGTTATCAATTTGCACCTCGCAGAATTCTCCTGAGATAGGAAAAAGAAAGTCCTAAAAAGGTTAGGAATTAATGTCACATTCTTAAAGAAACACCATAAGTCATATTAGTAATACTGATAGAATAACTTTCTTTAAATAAGATCTCTGGAATATTGGTTAAAGATCTTGTGTAAGTTTTCAGACTATTTTTCTCTTCACTTGTACATATAAAAAATAGATCTCAGTGTTTAAAAAAAAAAACGGTCAAACCAAAAATAGTTTTTCAGCATTTGAAACAATTTTAGAATGCATCAGGAAAGGGATACAGAGCTGAAGAGGGTGGATATTCCCTGGAAATAATTAACTGAAATGGAGGTAATGCCTTTGTAGTGCCTTTTTTTTTTCCTGCTACATGAGTCAACCCTGATATGCGCTCAAGACTTTTGAATCTATTATATACATCTTTCATTATGTATTTTCTGAGCTCTGCTTTGGCTAGGAAAAGGCTATTCCACATTTATCTGAGGTAACCTTTAGTGTCATTCACTGAACAACTTCCTCATTTAGCTGAAAACTGTTTTTAGCCCAGCAGGAAGAAATAATTAAACTTGTAACTGGACAGTTCTAAAAGAATGTACTGAAGAGAAATATATGTCTGGCAATGTAATATGAATCAATAATGAAGACCCTCAGGTTTACCATTTGCCTTGGCAAAAAAGTAGATTTGACAAAACCAAAACATTTTCACTTTTTATTCTTTTTGGTACTGAAAACAATTCAATGAATTCTGTGTACACATTCTTGATTTTTCTTTCCTTGTTATTGATGTGCTTTGTTTCTTTTTCCTTGATTTTTTTTTAATTTACTATTTTTTCAGCAGGAGTTCAGGGAGGGGGGAGTTTCCAAATTTCAAAAAGATAAAGAACAGAAAAGAGAAAAAAATCTTCACTGCTGAGAAAACTAGAAGAAGGTGCAGGGCCTCTGAGATATTTCAAAGAGGAAAACTTCAGAAAATACAGTAAGTGTAAATCACTGATGTTTTTACCACCAACTTGTTTGTAATCAGTGTTACTTCACTTTATGGCTTAAGAAGAAAACATAGAAGAGCTGTACAGAAGAAAAATGTTTGGGAGGAATGTACAAGAAATGTAGATAATATCTTAAATTACACAATATGTTCTGTAAAATTTTGAGTCAGAAGTTAGTTTTTTATTTGAAATTTTTCATATGTCAAAAAAAAGGAAATAAATTTACTTCAAATAAGGTAATTGTTTTAAAAATTTTAATCATCTCTCCTTTTGATCTAGAGCTAGAGACTTCAGGAGAACATAAATTAATAGGATAAAATTTGCTAAGAACATGACTATGTCTCTCCTTCAGTACTTTCTGCCAATTTCATTCACTTTTAATATGCTGGAATGGGGTGCCATACTAAGAGCTAAAGACTGCTTTTTATGGACTTCTGTAAAGTCAGAGGGATATGCTGTGATTTGTTGGACAAAAATCTCTATTTTGGGTCAACAGGTGCTGAACCACAAGTGCAATCTCATGTATTTACAGAGAGGTTGACCAGCATGCTTTTAGTGGTTTTTAACATTTATTTTATCTTTACACTCCTCAGTTAAAAATTGCCCATTGATAACATCTATCAATTTTTTTTTTACATCCAAGACTGTATTTTACTGTAATTTATAAAGCTTACTGAGTTAAAAATATTTTTAAGTAATATGTAAATAATAGAGAACATAGAATAGTAGGAAATTAGATACTTCTTGCTGTTTATTATTATTATAATATGTAATATTACATGGGAAACTATGAGCAACCTGACATTATATTTACAAGACTCTCATTTGCTCTGTTTGTATTGACTCTAATGGTAACCCAAAGTATCTGCATTTCTGGGGAGATTCTGTCGTGTTTAACACTTTTAAAAAGACATATTCTGTAATAGTGGCCGGCAAAAAGGCATGCTAACACATAAATTGACGTTTTAATTCCAAAATCAACTGAGTGTGCTGAGGAAGTTGCAATCTCCTAGGAATTGTGGGGTTTGTTTTGTTTTTCTTAATGAGGCTTGGAAGGCAAAATCAGGAGGAAAAAAAGTTGGGAAAAAACTTCAACTCAATATGTATTTTGGATCTTTTCTTTTTCATGTTTATTCATGAAGATGGAGTTGTCTTGTCCAAGAAACCCTTATGAATAAATATTAGTGCAACCCAACAGGCTTTAAGAATTATTTTGCTATAAATCTGAAATTCTTTAAGCAAACTTTATGACTTTTCCCTTCCACAGTGAGGTCAAGAAAACCTAGTCATTCCAAACTGTTATAAAATTTATTGGAATCTGAATACTGCTGAGAAATGCATAATTTATGGTATTAAAGTCTGATTAAGTGATAAATGGATATCAGGAGAGATCTCCACAGTAATCCACTTAGCTTTTAATGTCTAATTATCACTTCATAGTGAGTAAGGGCTGAGTAATTGAGAAATGCAGTACTTAGAGAACTCAAACAAGATTTTTGTGCACAATTAAGCATGTTATTCTGCTATCAGGAATAAGTTCAGCAGTCCAAAGGAACAAAGGGAAAAATAAAGAAATTTTACAGCATTAGAAGGAGGGAAAAATTTTGATTAAAGACTACTGTTGGACTGTTTATTCTTGTAGATGACCTTACACATTTTTTATCTAAGGATATGTTCTTTAAAGTTAAATTACTTAATTATTTTCTTTAATTTTCTTTTGCTACTAGTATATTTAGAGGGAACTTTCTTGTCCTCCCTGATTCTTGCTCTTCTAATTTCCAGCTTAGCTTTAGCCTTTCTAACTCCACCCATACACACACACAAGTAATTTCTCTTTGTTCCTTTTATGCAGCTTCCAGCTTCCACTTTCTGTGTACCGTGGGATGAGACATTTAATTGCATTAACACACTAAACCTGAAAGAATATACCTTGCTTCTGATCTGTGTGTTTGTTGGCTTAGAACCCATGATGAGCTAAAGCAACTACATAGCTCTGGGGTTGGTACCAGCCAGCTAAAGAACAGCTAAAGTTACGTACTTATGTCTGTATCTGATAATAAACTTACTAGTTTACTTAAATAAATAACAACAAATAACCCAGTCCAGGTAAAGTTGACCTAAGAATTCTAAAGAGACTAAAATGTGACATTGGTGAAGCAACATCAGTAGAACAAGGAATCTTTTAAATGGACTTTACACCAGAAGAAGGAAAGGTGGCAAATTCAATACAAATTCTAAAAGCAAACTTAGGGGTTTTCTCCCTGTAGCCCTGCAAAACAACACTGCCTCTTCTAGCAATAGACCAAAAGGTTTCCACTGAATTTACAAGGACTGAAGATCATCAGATTTGATCTGTCTTTCCTGCAGTGATGTGTTACTTGGCCTAATTGTGACAGTAGGTTTTTTTCTTCTGATTTGTTTTACTTTTGTATATCTTTGCATGGAATAAGCATAGTTTTAACTAACAGACAATAGGAACAAGTAGATATTATAAGCACAATCATATTTACTAGTCTAATGCAGTGCTGTATACAAATACAGGGCTGATACCATAACAAGAGACCTTGAGAACTAGAGACATAGGGTGTGATGTGAGGAGCACTGGGGTGACCATAGATGGGAGACCCCATAATGATAGACAATTCACTAGTGCCCAGTTAAAGAATGAAGACCTATAACCAGACAAAACTGGTCTTAAGGGTAACAAAAACAACAAAGAAATTTTATTTAATATACTTTAGACCTACCATAAAATGTAAATAAGGATCCAAAATAGAACTACAGTCTAATGAAGAAAAAGTATAAATGGACATATAGAAATGACCCTAAGTGGATCCTGGAGACGCAGAAGAAATCACCAGTATGAATGTGACATTCCTTCCAGTGAAGGACTATAGATTCTGCAACACTGCTCCCAACAGCAGCACTGTGAAACTACTGAACTTAAGAACTGAAAGGGGCTGGGAAAAGGGTGACTATAATACCATAAAAAGGGACAGAAACTAAAAATTGTGTTAAAACTGCATTTTGACTCATTTTTCTGCAGCAATTAGATTTACCCTGATAATGATTTTAATTTTAATATTTCAGTTACATTATCAAAAAATTTTTGGCTTTGCTGTGTATGTGGTGTGCTTCTACCCTGCACAAAACAAAGATTTTCAACATAACAGAATCACCTAGAGGCTTATGTACCATTAAGTCCAAGTTTATCAAATAAGTTCCTGAGGGTTCTTAAAAAGAATATAACTCACAGTTGCCTTCTATATTGCACAGTGTAGTAAAGCCAGAACTTCCATGTGTCTTATTTTTAACTGACCCAAACATTTTAACCTATAAAAACAGACGTTGCATTCCTTAGGACTTTGGCTGCACTTTTACTTGCTAGAGATAATTTTAGTTTTATGTGATCTGCTCTAGTCTATTCTTGTATTCTTTTGTATTATTTTTAAAATTATTTTTCTCTAAAATTAAAGGAATTTTATGAAGCTACAACCCAAGACTTTTTTTTTATGGTTTTTTGTTCCCTGTCTTTGAAGGCAGTTATAACACCCAATTAGATTTATTGCATATGTACACATGCACATGCTGAAATACTCACAGAACCATTACTTTTCAACCATTTAAACCAAAAATCTAGTAGGAACTTTAAAAAATATGCCCTTTGGCAGAGCATGGACAGTTAAGGTTCACTCTCTGAAATGTCAATCTTTACATCCATGCTATTGCATTTCAGGTAAAAAAAAATTCCACTTTTGTTGTATGATTTGCCTCATCCTGAACTCGGTCCAAAAAAGGTTGTATGAGTGGAGCTCTCTAAAATTCTCAGTTTTTTCCATGTATCCTAAAGATAGCACAGAGTGACAAGCCTGGTACAGACATTGTGAGTACTTAAAAATTACACATTATATTCCACTTTCTGGAACTTTAAATTTATTTATTTTGAAATACAATAAATCCACTTACAGTAATACTTATTAGAACCACTAGAAGTTCAAAGATAAGTTTTCACAGATTCTGAATATTTCCTCATTTTCCCTTGGAGTTGTGTAGAACTTTGCAGTAAAGGTTATTCTTAGATAAATCTAGGTATAGTGATAAATCTTTGTGTTTTTCAAAGTAAATTTCAGTGAATGAGAAAAGAATAAAAAAATAGTAGAAATAAAGAATTGATCTGATATTAACACATGTAGATGTTCAAAGCTCTGCCTGACAGTTGAACAAACTTAAATGACTTGGTTTCGACATTAGAAAAAAATCTTTTGTGAACTAGTTAGCATAAATATTCAAATAAGGATTTATTTAAGATTAATATATGTGTTTTTTCTGTCTTCTTAGAACAAATATAATTGCATTCTGATAAAAAAAATTATTATTGATTATCTACAGCTAAACAATAAAAAAAGGATCATGTTATTGTTCTCATTGGTGGAGGCATTTTTGCTATAGGTGGGTTGAGGAAACTTGAAACTGAACAATCTTCAACTATAGATGAAATCTAGACAACTTGTTTAGACTAAATTATTAAATTTTAGATTTCTAAAGTACATCATACTGAAATAGCTCACTCATTGATTATCACTACTATATCCCTGTATTTAATGAAAAAAATTAAAAATAATACAGCCATCTGAAATAGCAGCTGACATTAGAATAAACATATTTATCTACAGTGGTATTTGAAAAAAAATCTAAAAATATTTTTTTTTTCAAATTTGGCAGGTTTAATGATATTTTTTGAGTTATTTTACTTCCCAAATTCCTTTGTATCTCCATTTTAGGATGGTGTTTCACAAATCCCTGTGAAGAAGAGTTATTCTTCTGAGAGATAGAAATTAAATAAATTAAACTCAAGAAAAATGCAATAATATTTTCTAATGACACAGCTTTTCTAATTAACATATAAAGGGGATAGTTTCCATTAGCTCATGAAAAACTAGAATTTACTGGGGTTGGAAATAACAATTCCAAGACTAGAACTCATCATGCACTAAGTCTGATTAAATTTTGATTAGGTGTAAGTGATTAGACATGTTTACACCATACTGTGGACCAGTGTTATAGAAAACGATTTCCTTTTTCAGGAAAGCAATATCACCTTTTCAACATAAAGACATTGATGTCCCAATAGGTAAAGCAGCCAAAGTCAGACACCCATGTTCATTAAGTACTGTCCCAGCTGCATAGACTAAGGGGATACAAACTATAATATGAACATTTTCCAGTTCAAGTAAACATTATTATGCTTATTCTCAAAATTCACCAGCTATCATAATTTATTTACATGGAGCTGAATTTAAAGGTTTTTTGACAAGATCAAAAAGACTTCCACTGACTACAGTCAGCTGATGACTTAGTGCAGTTGTCTACTACTGCATGAATTATACACGGTCAGATATTCTCAAATGTTAAATATGCAGTTAAAATTTTACCTTCTCCTGGGTTAGAATGAAATTAATCATGTAAGGGCACTTAGGAATAGTCCTTTCTGAAAGTTCCTCTGCAGCTGTTGTTTAAGCACAGTCTTTAGCTGAGTTACTTTTTACAGAATGTCTTTAAATTTGTTTGAGATGTATTTTAATAACCTTGGCTCTTAAATGAACTCATTATTCTGGAACACACAATTAGACTTTTGACCATTTAATAGATTATCTGTCCTTTCTCTTAGCTGCATTCAGGATTTAGCTGGAAATCTGGTCATAAAGATTCATCTCTTGGCAAAGTCTTTTGCAGACCTCTCTTTCAAAGAGTCTCTTTTCCTCTTGTGAAGGTTTTGTTTGTTTGTTTCTTTTGTGGTTGATCAAAGTGCTCTTTATATGTCTCATTTAAAAATCTGGTTCATATAAAAACCACAACAGGATACTAGAAAATGCAAAACAATTTTCATGCCTGGAACAGAGAAATTTCGTCTAGCTTGATCCTTTTTCACTCCTCATATGTGAAACATGAAATAATACAGAGCAAACATTGACAGAGGCATTCACAGAGAGAGGGTAAATTCCAGAATGAGCACCCTACCCATCCCAGACAAAAAGCACCATACTTGTGAGCTCCTCTGCTTTCTGGAAGACTCTTGAATCTCACATTTGAATTCCAAAGAGGAGGTGGGGTTTTTTATGTTTTAGAAAATATTCCTTGGCAGATTGAGTCTAGTTATTTAGATACAAAGATTCTGGATTGAGAATAAGATAATGGGTTATGAGCCTGGAGTAAAGGTAAATGTCAATGCACTGAGGCAGCAGTCCAGTTTTTGGACAGAAAGATTGATCATGGGATAATAGAATAGATTGGGTTGGAAGGGACCTTTAAAGATCATTTAGTCCAAGCTTCCTGCAATAAGCAGGGACGTCTTTAACTCAGATTGCTCAGAGTCCAGTCCAACTTGTCCTTGAATGCTTCCAGAGATGGGGCATCTATCACATCTCTGGGCAACCTGGTCCAGTGTTTCACAACTCTCATTCTGAAAAATGTCTTCCTTATATCTAGTGTAAATTTATCCTCTTTAAATTTAAAGCCATTACCCCTTCTCTTATTACTAAAGATCCTTGTTAAAAGTTCCTCTTCAGTTTCTTTATAAGCTGGAGTATTGAAAGGCCTCAGTCAGGTGTTTAGAGAACCTTCTCTTCTCCAAACTGAACAAACCCAATCCTCTTAGCCTTTCCTCATAGGAGAATTTTTCCAGTCCTCTGCACTGGCTCCATGTCTTTCCTGTGCTGAGGGCTATAGGATTGGAAGCAGTACTCTGATGTAAATTGCAATATCATTTAATGTTCTTATCTGAAATGTTCTATGGCTCCATGAAATTAAACCTCTATACAGAGTCTACACTAAATTGGTGGCCAGTTGGTGGCAAAGGAGAAAAGTATAAGATAAAAAAATCTAGAGAAGTCAAATATTTTGAAGGAACATGGGTCAAAAGTGAGATATATCTCAGGAAATAGAAACTGAAGCAAGTATATTGCAGAAAAAGTAAACCTGAGCTATTCAGAGAGAACCAGAGTGAAGACCAAAGTATAGAAGTTGTTGCTGAATGTAAGTTTCTGATGTGATTAAGGTTAAAAAACCCAAATAAAAAAAACAAACCAACAAAATAAAGATAGGTCTCAAAGTGCCTAAAAAGTCTGCTTATATGACAAGAAAAATATACATCAATAAGAGACATCATTAACACAGATGAAGTCATGCTTTAAGTCTGTAACAAAGTGGTATTGTATATCATATTTCAACAGAATGCATTTGGGATTTATTTTTTCTTAATAGAAGGAACAACTACTGAGCAAAAAGGTTAAGATATAGCATAAGAAAGTCTAGAATATTTGGTTCATAGATTAACATTATTCCAGCTTCAGTGGAGATACAGTAGACTATGTCAGCTAAGGATTGTGTACATTGTGTCTGAGAAAAAGTAAGCAATATGCAGCTAGCCTGATTATCCATGCTTTAAAGAGGAAAATTGATATTCAAAGCTAAAAGATGTTAGTCTGAGGTCTTTTAAAAAACCAAAACAGAGCTACAGAGATCAGCTTTGTAATGAAAACATTCACTAGATCTACACTATGGTATTATTCATCTTTCCAATGCATTATGTATCTTTAAACATGTATAATTATGTCTACACTGCACACCTTATCATGTTTTAAACCCATTAGCATGATAGGTGATTTATAACACTGTTGACAATTTTTATACCTTGGTAAGATCTAAAATGGTGTACGTGGCTGAGTAAATGCAGATTCAGGTGACAAGCAGAAAAGAATGTCTCTATGGTTATTATAGATAATTAACTTTTTTAACCACTTCACCTTGTTCAGAAGACTTTTTGACTGATTTTACATAAAAGGCCTATATCCCTCATGTTTCCAATTGATGATGTGATGTTTTTTGGGGGTGATATATAGCTATTTGACTGTTCACTATCTATCCAGCTACCTCTTTGAATTTTTAGAGAAAGCGACAGCTTTCTTTGTCACTAACAGCAGATTTATATATTTGGGAACAAGAATGAATAATGCAGTGGTGTGCTCAATAAAGACTTAGAAACTATCCACAGAGGAAAAAAAACCTTTTAAGTTTTACTCTGAATGAGTAAAAAAGGAAAGGATAGACATCAATAGCTGTAAACCCAGAAGAGTCAGACAAACTAAAGCAAATCTGCACAGTTCTAACTCCTTGACAGGTAAATGTGAGAGTTGTATGCCTTAATAAAATGAGGCATGGGAGGTTGGTAGGAAGTGGGAAGCAGGAGAATAAAATGGCAGGTTGTTTTATAGACACCTGGACTTGAGCTCAGACTTTCACAGGAACACGTCGTGAATAGGAGACTCTCCTGCTATGCCTCTGAAATTTTGCTACTTTTTAAATATTCAGTTAATGATGTAAAATGCCTCTTCAGTTTGAGTTCTGGACTAGTAGTCCCAGAAAGTCAAGTAGCTTGTACTTCTCTTAAAAAATACAAGGTTGATAGAGGTGGGTGGGTGTATTTTGGAGTTCAAGAGCAGATGTATCTATCTGGAGGATTCTACATGCCAAGTTTTAGGATATATTTTAAAGCATGTCTTCTAGTTGAGAACTTTACTAATCATATACTTAGAAATCCAGACATTGATACATCTATGCTTCTTAAAAAACAGCATCTCTAAGTTAACTGTAACTATTCTTGATGAACAAAAATTCCATCAAAATTCTTTCTTATTCAAATGGGCAAAATATATTGTGCACAACAAATAAAACCAGAAACTGAAATATTAAGAAATATGAACATACTCATAAATATCCTGTTGCACTGAGAACATTTTGTTCCATTTTAAAAGCAGGCAGAACCAAAATACTGATACTACATTTCTCTTTGAATTATCATGTAGAAAATTTTCATAGTCTTTTGGCTTTTCATGCAATTGCTGCATGCCAAAATAATAGACGTGTTTCCAGCACAAAAAATTTCAATAGCCTTAGTATTTTGTGTGGAAATGAAGACCTGAGAAAAAATGGTTGACTTGAACTACTGTAGATCACTGTCTGGTTGGAGTAACTACAAGTATGCTACAATATCAGACATTAGCCCTAGCCCTCACTTATTTTTCAAGAGTTTATCTGTTTCATACTGAATATTATGCCAGTATGGATAATATGGCCTTTTTATTTTTTCATTGCTTACTTCACTATCCTTTCATTACAATTAGTACAGTCGAATGCCCTAGATGAACTGAAACTGTTGTGTTTTCATGTAATTCAGGTTGCTGTGTGATCTTTGTAAGGATCAGTGTCCTTACAGCACACCTTCTGGTGAGGCATCACCTTGAGTCCTGAGTGCAATTTTGGGCAGCACAATATGAGATGGATATGGGCTATTGGAGAGCATCCAAAGAATGCTCTTAGGCCACTAAGAGGTGAAGGCCTAGAAGGGAACCTATGAAGAGCAGCTGAGATTGCTTGGTCTGTTCAGAAGAGACTGAGGGGAGATATTGTGATCTTCAACATCCTCATAAGGGGAAGAGGAGGGGGAGGTACCAATCTCTTCTCAGTGGTGACCAGTGACAGGACTCAAGCAAATGACATGAAGCTGAGGAAGGTTTAGGTTGAATACCAGGAGAAGGTTTTTCTCCAAGAGGGTGGTTGGGCACTGGAACAGGCTCCCCAGGGCAGTGGTCACAGCACCAAGCCTGACAGAGCTCAAGAAGTGTTTGTGCAATGTTCTCAGGCATGTGGTATGATTTTTGGTGTGGTCCTGTGCAGACCCAGGACTTAGGCATGGTGATCTTTGTGGGTCCCTTCCAATTCAGTACATGCTATCATTCTGACTTACAGAGTCAGTGTAATTAATGTGTTTTTTTTGATTTTTACTGGCATTGGGAGAGACCTGCATTGGAAGCAAAGTTAAAGGAACAGACTAACTAAAATGATTTTCCTTTTACCCTAACTATGTTATATGGACTCACCTCCTAAAAGGCATTTTAAACAGCAGGTAATGTTTCTGGGTATCTGCTGAAGAGGATTAGAACAAGAAGTACTTCGGTTGTTATTATTGCTTTTAGTCAGTTATCTCTGAAAGTTCTTTAATAAAAAATTGAGTCTTCTGAAAAGCAACAAGCTGCTCTCTTTTTACTGACGTATGAATGTAAGTATTCTGAGTGATTTCCTGTAGCAGTACTTAACAAGTGACTTCTTTTATTCCATTATTTCACTACATGGTCGTTGATATTTGGGATCTATGTGCACTAACCATTTCCCTTTCAGAGGTGACAATGGCAGTAACATATAAAGTGCAGTGAACAAAACTTAAAATGGCAGCATCTGCTGCTGAGACAGATACCGCTGTGTAATTCCAGTAGCACTCCTGTGATACAGAGACCTCCCATGATGCTACAAAAATTCCTTTACTTGCTCACCTTTACTCTAGGGATTAGAGCTGTGGGGAAAAAAATGTTACTCTTTTTATCAATTTGAGTTTTGAGGCTTATGAGATTACCACTGTACTTCGACATAAAATAGAGACCTTCTGGAAGTATTCTAGAAACGGCTGAGTTCCTCCCTGGTAACAGCAAGTACTGAATGAATTCCTTATTTTGCTTCACCTATGTGCTTTTTCTTAACATAATGATTTATCTTCATCTAAAGTTTTCTCACTTTTGTGCTTCTGATTCTTTCCATCACCCCACTGGGGAAGAGTGAACAACCAGGTGATGGTATTTATCTGCCCACCAGTGTTAAAATATGTCACCACTGTATCCTTGAGAAAAAAAGAATTTTAAAATGTGGATTTGACTGAGAGAAGGAGTTAAACTAGGCCATGTAATTTCTTTGTTCACTAGTATAAACGTTGCCTTAACTAGACCGTGAAAGACATAGGATCTTTTATGTCCCATATCTCGTTCTCTGGGACATTAGTTATTTTGGCAGCAGAGATACCTTCCACAGAATACTGTTTCAAGTATCCTACACAGTTCAACAGTTCAATCTCCATTAAAGTATGTTTATATACATTTCCCATGTACCTGTAGAAATTAGCGGATCTGTCTCAACTCAATAAAACAATCAAAGAGAAAAAATAAATTGTGGATAAATCTGTGAACAATCTTAATGAGTGCTATAAAAAGAAAGTTTGAAGATAGAAAAAGTATGCAATTGAAGTAGTACTTTAAACTCTGCTTGTTGAGTTTTCTTGGTATTCAGTTTATTTAGGCAGTAGTAAGATTATTTTAATTAAAGAACTTTTCTGTGAAGTAAGAATGAAGTGTCTAACATGCTCAATCAATTCCTGCCAATATGATTGCTCGACACACAAGGAAAGATAGCAATAAATTAGAGGAAGCTTGTTCAAGGACAATTGGTCTACTGTGCAGGACCTGAGGAATTGCTGATATGGACTGTTTCAATGTCATAAGCCATATTGCTTACAAGCACTGTTGTAGATTCAAAGGCTTTTATCCACTTTCAGAAAAGAGAAAAATGAAAATGTAGAAAGAAATTAAAAGCACAAAAATAATGACACCTATTCAACAAAAATAACTATATTTTATAACCCTTTATTCTCCTTTGAGCATTTAAACTGAATATGGGAATATTTTTCTGAGTAAATGACCCAAAATGGTTTTTACATAAAAACAGGAACAAAATCTATAGTTTAAAAATGCATGTGTATATGTTAAGTTTCTACAAGGTATTCTTAAAGAGTATGGAACCACACTGAAGTGGGTTTATTACTTTTTAAATCAAAGTTCTGTTTTTCATAGCTGAGAATGTTACATCATGTCATATTTTGTGTTCCTTAAGATGTCTGTTCCAAGTATTATTTTAATGTTTATGCAAAAGCTACAGCTGTAGTGTTTATAATTTAAAAACACAATTAAAAACCAATAGACGTGAAACTACAATAGCCTTTCCTGTTGCAGAAACTATTAAATTCAGAGTCAAGTTAATGTGCCAAAATTGTTAATACATTTCCCTTCCCTCTTTCCCTTTCCAAACACATAAATGAAACAATAAACAGATATAAATGAAAATTTTTATGGATCAAGACTGAAGAAGTAACTGGTTATTTAGAAACAAACAAAAAAAAAAACCCAAAAAAACTGTATTGCAATATATAGAACTTACAATGAGAATTCACAAAAGAAGGAAACTTCCCCTCACAGCAAGATGTCACTGAACAACAAAGTTGTTTCCAGTTGAATTCAGTCATGACTCAGTGTTTAGTAAGGTTTAATTCTATTGATTGCATATGTTTATTGCCATTTATTGTAACCTGTCAAACTTTTGTTTCATGGTCATATTGTACACTAGAGACCTTAAATTATGTCCAAAGCCCTAAAGTATTGTAGTGAAACATTACTTTTATTAACAAATCCATAATTTTAGGTGTCACACCAATAAAAAGAAAGTCAAGCATAGATTCAAAAAATAAAACCCTAACGGGGATAATGGAGAAGTGAAAAGAAAGGTTGCTAGTTAAACCTCTGGGTTATTATCCTATGATTTCTTTTTCAGTGGTAGTAGATTTAAAGTCTGTTTCCTCTGTGTATTGCCATCAGTGCTTTAAATTAAATTAATTTTCATTCTTTGGGTAATAAACATTTTTCTATATTTCAACTGGGTTTTTTTAAGTTCTCTTAATATTTTTGGCACTTGACTTTAAATTGATATACATATGGTTGATATCTCTTTCCATAATATTACCTAAACCTGCAGTGAATCACATTTGAATCTTCTCTTTCAGTTCCCTCTCTAAAGATTAGTGAAGGATTTTAAAATCCAACTTCAATGAGCTTCTATTTAAAGGCTAAGTCAGGAGAAAAAAATCAGGAATTATTTTCTTTTCCACTTAAAAAACCAATGTGGTTAATATAAGCTACTTTTTTAGGCTTCTTTTGTATTTAATTAAAAGAAAAAACATTGCTGAAGAAATTGTGTCAATGACTAACAAATATCTGACATAGTGGTTATAATCCCCCTCCGAAAAACTGACTTACTGACAATACAGAGAACCTCAAAGTCTAGGCTTTAGTTAAATAAAATGAGTCAGTTAATCCCACACCAAATTAAATTTCATAAATCACTGGTGATCCATTAAGGAATTAAAATAGGAGGTGGAATTCAGCTCTCAAAAAGTAAGTAAAGTTAGCTGAGTAAATACAGGCTGACACAAACTAACAAACATCCTGAACTCCATTTCTTTCATCAATTAGATATCCAGGAACTATAATTAGACATCAGACATGTAGTTTACATGCAGAACTTTTATACATAGACATACACTTAGTCTCTCAAACTGAAGCTGAAGCTCATTCTAGGTCTATTTGTACTGTAACCTTAATTGGAGGATTCAAATTAACCAGTAAACTCCATTTAGATTTTTTAGGCATCACTGTGGAGGGCAGAAAGTGCAGAGAGTTGTGATTACTCCTCCAAATACTTCTCTATCCCTTGTTTCTTTAAAATCCAGCATTCTTATATTTAAATATTTAAAAAGAAATGAAACTACAAACTTCTACATGATTTGTATATGCCTTACCTGTAAAATCACGAGGACACAAACACTGAAACAAAGGTTGTTCTCTCAGCTGACTCACATCAATGCAAGTTGCTCCATCAGAACAATTATTTGGGTAAATTAGGCATGCATTTTCAGCAAACTGGCAAAATTCTCCTGTCCATCCAGGTGCACAGAGGCACTAGATATAACAAACATACAAACAAACAAACATAGAAAACCCAAAATGAAAATGCAATGTGAAAGTTTGTAGAATTTACTTTGAGTCTCGTATTTTACTAGCAAGTAAAAGTGAGGTAGAATGCAGAGTATTGCATCCAGCTGAGACTATTATTCATGCCCATATTTGCAGATGATAAAACAGTTGAGAGAGGCAGAACTCATCTATGATGTCGGTTGAAAAATTGTGGGGAAAAAAGACACATGAGTTGGAGGAAATGGCGAGATAATTACTGGTTGTAAGGGATAAAAATGCCAGCAGGAACAGAAGAACTGAGTGCACAAAAAGGATTTTAAAGGCCTAGAGATGAAGGAGGAATTGGGCAGTGATGTTAACAAAGCCTGCAAGACAAACACCGTCACCAACCAGTAATAAGAAAATGTAGTACAGGGTTTCTGTTAGACATGCACATTCTACCTGTTAAATAAAATAAATTAAAATGGTTTATTTAGAGGAAAGGGAAAGATCTGAAGCTTATATTAGCTTCTCAAAAGAGTCCTGTGAAACACATACAAGTTCCCTGATCAAATATAATTAATAGTACCTCGCCTGGAATCTCATTACAAGGGCAATAAAACAGTACAGCCAACAGTAGTGTGCAAGTATTTTAGAACATGGAATGGTGAACCAGGTTCACAATGCATAAACATTTTACATGAGTATGTGTACATTTGACCACCAAAAGCTACTACAATTAGTGACTCATATAAGTAACATAAAAGTTGCCAAAGAACAAGATTAACATAAGGCACAGAAAATAGGCAGAGTATATTGCTGACTACAGAAAAAATTACTGTAAAGACACAAAAAGCCCCAAGGCAAGTAATACCAGGTGGAAACTATTGTTTTTGGAAGGGCGGGGGGAGTCTTTAGGGAGGGAAATAAAATATCACAAACCATCAAATATGAAGAGGAAGGATGGAGACAGAAGACAAGCTCAATTCAATATGACTTCTCTCATCAAAGAGCTCACAAGACAGATTGCTTTGACCTTGGTTGTCAAGAACCACCAGGGACCGCAGCCATCAGCACTAACTCTTCAGCATCAGCTCCACAGCATTGTGTGATCACAGAGAATTTAGAATGCAAATGTTACAGAGTAACGGTGTGTAGGTGTTCTGACAATGCCTAACCATCTTAAAAACTACTAGCATTAAGTATGCTGTTTGTGAATTAATTCATTCAAATTTGTGTAAAAGTTTAAAACTGGCCTGACCTCTCAGTCTTCTAAACATTCCCATTACAGTGATCTCTGATTCCCTATGAGACAGACGTATTTTGTAAAAATGAACAGTACTTGGGTCGTCAAGTGAAGGCTTTAAGAGAACTGCACTGATGAGAATCCCCTACTGTGTATCTCTACATTCAACTACTGAAACAGCAGACAACTAAAGTAACTCCAAAGTGGCCTAGGTATAAGACGAGCATGATAGCCAACAGAATTAGTGTGACTTGCCTTCCGAGGCCTGGAAGAACACATTTCTCCAGCAGCTGTATACTCCTTTGTATCTTCTGCATTTTTATCCCTGCATCACTCTGTTGTGACAATACCCATATATGTCCCTGCCATTTCCTGATTTCCAACCCCTCAATCTCCAGGAACACCTTTCACTGCTATGTACTGCCCTTGTCCTTGACGTTATGTTTGATTAAACTTGACATACCTAGGTAGAAAGTAGTAAGAGGTAAAATCAAGATGGCGTGTTTTAGGTAACTATCTATGGGTTTGTCTATCTTTGTTAGTCAGTACACAATGCTTATCCCAGAGAAACCTATAGAAACATGATTTATCCTGTATGTCAATATATTTTACATTCATAGGACTCCAGAATGATTTAGGTTGAGAGAGATCCTCTAAATTCTGCCACTTGACACAGGACTTGGGAAATTTGAAAGCAGATACAGTAAGTGAAAACCAGAGCAAAGACAATGAATGTCATCCACCTCATTCAGCAGTGGGCATACATTTTCCTTGGTCTCAAATTTTTCTGTCACTGTACCTATACAAATGGGATTTATAAGATACTTTCTCCTTTATGATTATTTTTCATGAGGACATATTTGGAAATTCTCCTTGACTAGACTCAACCTTTTATCTACCCACTAAACATTACTATTTATTGGTAGAAACTGTTTAGCCAGTATTTTCTCTCTTTACATATCTTAAGTCCATTCTGCCAGAAGGAACCTCAAATAAGTTCACTGAAGTCTAACCCTATTTCTAGTGGATACATGTTAACTTAAAAAAAAGGTGTTCTCAGAGATGGAATTGTGACTGTAGTTGTGAAAACTACATTTGTTTTTCATTTAGTAGAGTGACTTTTCTGCACCTGGGGTGAAATGTACCGCTGGCAAGACAGCATTCATGAATTGAATCACTGTTTCCAGACTATGCCTGAATCATTTTGAGGATAATTGAAGGACAAGTCTCAGGGATGCTTAAGCCATCATTTTCCACAAATATTAAGCAATTTTTTAAAGCTTAATTGTAATTGTCTCCACACCATACTGGTACAGTAACCTTTCTTTTTTCCTTTCCCAGTTTTCAATTGCCTAGTAAGAGGGCTTGCAAAATGAAGATGTTCATGTGTTAGGCTGCCCCTTTTAAAATACATGGAGAAAATTCCAGTTCAACCCAAAATTTTGGCATTAAAATGGGTATGAATGTTTTCAGTTTATGATTTATCCTACATTATTCTGCTATGTTGTTTTTTTCTATGCTCAGATTTTCTTCTTTTCCCACCCTGCCCTGCTGTCCCCCATTCCATAAATACAATCTGACTTATATGTACAACCCTACAGATGTTTATATTTTCAAATTTTCCTACAGGAATTTTTGACACTAGGAACTGGAGTGACTGGTTATGACAAAAAGGCTTCAAGAACTCAGAAGGTGCTTGTTGGGCCAAATGACAAAAAAACAAATAGGTTGTTGGTTTTTTTTTCTGCAATGACAAAGCTCTGAAAATTGTTTAAATGAAGAAAATAAAATCCTTAGCTTAATAAAAAGATGAAATTCTGCTTACATTTTTTTGTATGTAAAATGCCTTCCTAACTGAAATTCTAGAAGTCACTCACACTGGGAAAATAATAACTGCAAGAAATATATAGAAATTTAGCTCACAGCTAACAAACATTTAGCCTTTTAGTGGATTGTGGGACTTATTTGGGGAGAACGTTTTACTCACTTCCTTATTCAAACTGATAGGTCTTAAAACTTTACAAAATTGATCATTAACCTAAAATATGCCAGGGTACATAATTGAGTTTTAACTTTAAAACAACAAAAAAAATGAATTGGTCCTAATTTACTATATCTGTCAAATTTGCAGACGACACCAGGCTGAGCAGCGCAGCTGACACACTTGAGGTATGGGATACCATCCAGAGGGACCTGAACAAGCTTGAGAAGTGAATCCCTGGGAACCCACAGCAAGGTTCAACAAGGCCAAACGCAAGGTCCTGCACATCATTTGGGGGAATGCCTGGTACCAACACGGGCTGGGGGGAAAGAGATTCAGAACAGCCAAGTAGAGAGGGTTGGAGGTAGTGGTGGGTGAAAAGCTGGACATGAGCCAACGATGTGTGCTTGACACTCAGAAAGACATTTGTATCCTGGGCTGCATCAAAAGCAGCGTGGCCAGCATGTCGAGGGAGGTGATCCTGCCCCTCTACTCCACTATGGTGAGACCCCACCAGGAGTGCTGCTTCCAGCTCTGGGATGCTCATTACAAGAAAGACACTGACCTATAGGAGTGGGTCCCCAGGGGGGCCACAGAGGGCTGGAGCATCTTGCCTAAGAAGAGAGGCCTAGAAAGTTTTGATTGTTCAGCCTGGAGCAAAAAAGATTCTGGGGAGATCTTCCTGTGACCTTTCATTAAAGAGGGCTGTGGAAACATGACTGACTGTAAAATTAGAGGAAACTGAGAAGTTATATCCACATCCTAACAGAAGTTAGGTATGGAAATTATAAGGTAAAATACAGTTGCTCCCTGGGTGGAATGCAGTTGGCATGCTCAAAACCTATTTCATGATAATTCCTGATACGCATGATCTGCAACTCTATGCACTGCTAAGGGGGATGGAATGGAGGGTGGAGCGGAGTGGAGACACCACAGCCGGGCTCTGTTGAAACCCTTGCAGGGAGGGGAACTCGGTGGTGCTTTGCCGCTGAGGAACTGCATAGTACCTGTCAGCCAGGGGAGATGGGGGAAGATATCCTGCTGCTGAGCCAGCAAGTGTGGCAAAATCACATTCCTCAGATAAGTTTGATTCATTAGAGCCTAATTGCAATATTAACACACACCTCCATCCCAAAGTTACCCCCCTTCAGCATGTGACCCCCCCCCATAAGGTATGCACTCTCTATTTTTTGACTGTATTTTTAAAAGTGAAGCAAGAGAATTTTACACCAATTAGTATATGACTAGAGTCACTCAAGCTCCATCTAAACATAGAGAAATACTATAAAAGTAAGTAGAGAATGGGGGAAACGTAAGGGAAGACCCCATCGTAATTGCCAAGATCAGTCGACAGGCTGAAACTTCTCCCCCATAGGGATGTCTATTGGGTAAGAACTGTACTCTATCTGTGCTGAATATTTTTACTCGGGATCTTAGCTTGTCTGTGTATCACTTTGAATATGTTTTTGCAGTCAGATACTACCACTGACAATGCCTGAAACATAACCTTTCACAATTTAATATTAATAAAGAATGTTATTCTGTGACATGTTATTCTATCATGTGAATGTTGGTGTGAGTCCTTCACAGGTGCTGGCAGTCACTGGCAAAGGGGAACATACTCAGATACAGTGGAAGACCCAGTGAGGGATCATAAATTGGGAAGACCTGCTGAGGGATCTCCCTTGTGCTGTTGGTGTGCATCCCTGAATGAGTCAGTCAAGCCGCTCTCCGATCTAGCAGGACTGCTCAGTGAAGGGTCCCCATAACAGCACACTGACAGACGGTTTGGGTACAAGGGTCTCAGATTTCCTGGGATGCTGACAGACAAATTAAACAATAAGGGCTGAGTAAATCTCCTCACATCAAGGATTGAGGAAATCTCCCCTTCAAGGGCTTATAAGAAGGATGGGGACAAACCTTTTAGCAGGTTATATAGCGATAGAAGGGATAATGTTTTTAAAGTAAAAGAGAGTAGATTCAGATTAGATAGGAGGAAGAAATTTTTCACAATAAGGATTGTGAAACACTGGAGTAAGTTGCCGGGAGAGGTGGTAGATGCCTCATCTCTGGAAACATTGAACGTCAGGCTGAATGGGATTCTGAGCAATCTGACGTAGTGGAAGATGTCCTTGTTCACTGATGGGGAGTTGGACTAAATGGCCCTTANTTTTATTAATATTTAATTATAACTTAAAAAGAAAAATTAAGAATGTGCATTTTTTGAGGTTTTGGTAGTAGATGACAAAAGGCAAATACTGAAGAATGAAAAATAATCATCAAGAAGCTCAAGCTAGAAACTTACTGTACAGTATTGGAAATGGCTGCCAAAGACACCCACCACAAAATTTATACAGCACATGGAGAGTGTGTGTCTGNCAGTGGAAGACCCAGTGAGGGATCATAAATTGGGAAGACCTGCTGAGGGATCTCCCTTGTGCTGTTGGTGTGCGTCCCTGAATGAGTCAGTCAAGCCGCTCTCCGATCTAGCAGGACTGCTCAGTGAAGGGTCCCCATAACAGCACACTGACAGACGGTTTGGGAACAAGGGTCTCAGATTTCCTGGGATGCTGACAGACAAATTAAACAATAAGGGCTGAGTAAATCTCCCCACATCAAGGATTGAGGAAATCTCCCCTTCAAGAGCTTATAAGAAAGATGGGGACAAACCTTTTAGCAGGTTATATAACGATAGAAGGGATAATGTTTTTAAAGTAAAAGAGAGTAGATTCAGATTAGATAGGAGGAAGAAATTTGTCACCATAAGGATTGTGAAACACTGGAGTAAGTTGCCGGGAGAGGTGGTAGATGCCTCATCTCTGGAAACATTGAACGTCAGGCTGAATGGGATTCTGAGCAATCTGACGTAGTGGAAGATGTCCTTGTTCACTGATGGGGAGTTGGACTAAATGGCCCTTAAAGGTCACTTCAAACCCAAACCATTCTGTGATACTATGACCTCTGATATGATGTGCTAATTCATATGAAACCCTGATTTTAGGTAAAACAATTATGGGTCTTGGCAGAAATATGTTATAACTTGAATTAATTAATTAATTTTAATAAAGATTACATTCTTTCATTTCTCAGGTGAACATATATGTAAAAGAGAAACTAGACTTCTATCCATGTACATCTCGTATAGAAGAGGGGAAGATGAAGTTATCTTTTGTGTAGTTTGAGCAGGTGCCATTTCACTTTACATATGACTTCATAAAATAATGAAATTTTATTAATATTTAATTATAACTTAAAAAGAAAAATTAAGAATGTGCATTTTTTGAGGTTTTGGTAGTAGATGACAAAAGGCAAATACTGAAGAATGAAAAATAATCATCAAGAAGCTCAAGCTAGAAACTTACTGTACAGTATTGGAAATGGCTGCCAAAGACACCCACCACAAAATTTATACAGCACATGGAGAGTGTGTGTCTGATCTTACTGGAATTAATAAACAGGTAAAAAAATTATTGTAATTTTTTTAACATAACACATGTAAGTTCTGTGCTTCAGAAATACACAGTGCTGAGTTGGCTGAGTAAAATTTTATGGACTCTTTCTACAGACACTCTCCTTATCTCAAGGGGCCAGTCCCTTATTAGATAGGGAAGTCAGTAGAGAAGAAATTTGGGAAATTTCTGTATCTTTGAAAAGTGGTTTAAACTTGAGCACAGGCTTGATTTTAACTTCTCAGAAGTTGCATTTAAAAATAAACCAGAACATTTCTGTTGGTTATATCTGGTGCATTTTGATGTCCATTTATATTTAATTATATGCTATTCTACTATATAAATTCAGATCCATTGTATAAAGATATATGAAATTATTACATTATCAAAGTTTTAATTAAATATTTTTTATTTAAATTTATGCTTCAAAAGAAGGATATTTAGTTTATTACATGAAGATTTCTACTGTTTATTAACTTCTGTACAGTTCAGAGATAATTAGCCGCACATATGAAATGTACCTAGGGTGCTTTGATGGTGCTTATTTCATTAGAATAAGAAAAGCAGGAAAATGTATTATTATAAAGTCCAAATTAAACACTGAAGGGGGAAAAAACTGTTTAGGACATTTTAAAATTTATGTGAACTCTTCTGTAAAATTACTGCTACTGTGTGAAAGAAAACTGACTAATTAACTTGTGCAAAACTAGCCCCTAATGGCAGTATCTGACTTTGAACTACTGCTGTTTTGAACACTCAGCTGGAAGGACAAACACAGGAGAGACATCAATAGAATTAATGATAGTGGCAAAGTGGCTTCACAGAGATGAGACTATAATGTTCTCATATGGTCCATGGGGAGAAACAGTAGGAGAGACCATAGATTTTTACAAAAGGAAAATGACAATAATCTATTTAATATGTTGTACATAAGTAGAAAAGTTGCATCTGAGAGCAGTAGATTTTGCAGTGCCAATTTTTCATTGCTTCTAGCATTGGTAGTATAGCTGTTATAAATATTCATCATAATTTCATCACTAACCAACTGCTTTAGTATATAATATGCCAAATATTCCCTATGGCTTTTTTATACTTAGAAATCAAATGGGGATAGATACAGCGCAGAGGGCTTTTAAAAAGCCCTAGTGCCTTTTTTTATAAAGAGATGAATTTGGTAAAAAAGTTAATGTTTTCCCTTGACTGTATTGACTTTCAACTCTGGATATGTGATCTAGAAGTTATTTCTCCTCTCACGCAAAAAAATAAATACAAATGGCTTCTCTAAGAATAAGTTGGAGGCCTTCTTAGGGCTATGCGATCTAAGCAGTATGACATAGCTACATTTTGGAGATTATTGCTAATTCTGCCTAGAGATGCTTTGCTTCTGGGTTATAAATTCAGCCAGATTTCTAGGGATAAAGTAGTATCAAAAAGCATTAGGGCTGAGAGTGGGTCCTCAGGAAAGAGCTTACCAAAAGGACCAGAGCAGCAGACTTTCCACAAAGGTTTTTCAGGCAGGCCTGTGAGGCTTGGCACTGCTCACTGCTCTTCTGTAAAGAAGCAGTTTGATTCCTAGCTTGACAGCTGGCTGATGGGCCTGGTTCTGTACCCACAAAGGCAAACCTCATCAGTAAGGGATGAAACTTGGACTTCTGTCTGCCTGATTGTAATTTCTGTACAAGTTCTGCTGACTGAGGGCCACATACCAGCTTGACATGGGGAAAAATCACAGGAGAAAGAGAGGTTCCCTCCCCTCTCCTCCTTCCCACATTGCCCCAGAAGGAATATATCAGCTTCAGTGAAGGCCATTTTCTGTGTTAGTACACAAGTCTTCTGCTTTGCTAGAGAACACAGTAGTCTTTGGGCAAAACATATTTGCTGGGATTTTTAACATCAACTACAACTGTGTGACCCATGGTGTTACTGATTATTAATGTATATTCATAATTTTACTTTATCAACCATATACTCTTGGTGCACACTGTTGAAATATCTGAGTGATGCCTTAGGTTTTAACTTTTATATTTTTCAAATCCTATATTGCCTAGTGTGTAACTCTGAAGTTTCTTGTAGCTCGTTAGCTGCTCTCTTAGGCCAGATAGACACAACAAAGCTTCTCCGAGCTTGCTATTCAAAGACACTCAGATTGTCCTAGGCCCAAAAAGTGTAAACTAGGGTCTCTAGAGAGATGGCGAAATTGAAGAAATTACATCATTAGCTAAAGTTTCAACTGGTTAATTTATGCTGATATGCAAATGGATCAAACCTATAAAATGTGAAGAACTCATGACTTGTTGTCCATCTTGGGGTCCATTTTGGATGTAGCCTCTGGCTCCCCAGGGTGTACCTTTGACAGCCTTTCAAATAAATACCTACCTTTATTCCCTTACTCCTGTCTAGTCTCTGTTTCTAGGTAGCCACTCAAGGCATCATCAAATTCGCAATAAAGCTCCAAATATAAAAGCTATGGCTTTGTTATATGAATGTGAAAAAAAGATCAAAAGAGTACAACATGAACAACCACAGAGCCATATGCAGGGCAAGATTTTAGATACCAATCTTTTCTATTATATTAATTTTTCTATCCTCTTACAGTGAATCATACTATTAGATAAACAATATTAAATGTACATCCATATAAGAAAGCAAAATTCTGGTGACTGGAGAACAGTTTCCTGAAGGGAATGCATCTGTGTACCTGTTCCCATTAATTAGTGTTCCCCAGGCAAATTACTTGTCGAAGTTGAAACCACCACTTCTTTTTGCTTGGCTTCACTCTCCCTTAACAGCACGATCTACTTCCACTGCACCGTAGGAACATTAGTTAGAAATCAGCAGTGTTTCCTGTTGCTCTTTTTGAAGGCAACAGGCCATCCATTGGTAATGATTTCAACATAAAATTTCACATACAAGTGTCACTACAGCTTCTCAGAGAAATTTCAAAGGTTTTCTTTGAATGACCAAACATTAGGTGTAGTGGTAAAACCCAGAATGATAACAGAGATTATTTTCTCTTTCTTTAATGCTGCTCTAGTGTGTATTTGCTCACCAGCACAGCTCTGCTGCTTAGGCAATATGTATAATTTGTTTAGACCTTGTCTCAAGTGTAGGACTGGGAAATGGAAATGGACCTTATAATGACGTTGCCTTCTCTTCATCTTTCAGCTTCAGTTTTTGTGTCTACTTAACTCAATTTCTTTGTTAATTATAAGCACATAGCCTTGCAGGAATCCATGGTTTGTCAGGATGATGGGAGAAAGGCACATTGACAACATGGACTTGGATTCACCATGCAGACCATATAAGTTTAAGGATCATTGCTTGTTAGCATAGTAAAGAGCTGTTAGGCAAAGAAAAAACAAAATCATGATTGAGCATTTTTACACCTTGCAAGAAGTGGAAAGCATTTTTAACCTGCATGCCCTTACATAGGCAGTGTATGGCAGATCAAAACCGGGAGAGTGTGTAGCAACCACTGTAGAGCTGCACTTTCTTGTCCCTTAAATGCAGTTCTGTAGGTAATCATAGCCGACCTGTAAATTCTGTATTTTTATGCAATTCAATGGTTTCTCCCTAGAAAGTAAAGACAGCTGGTAGGCCAAAGACTTGACAGTTTTCATACCTTGACTTTACCACTTTTGTGTTTTCAAAACTGCGCCCCTTTCCAGGCTTCCAAAATCCAGTAAATTACAGTTCTATTATCCTCAGAATTTGCACTGGATTAGTTTAATATACTGTTTCAGTATCTTTATTTTCTTTGATTGGTTTTGGTTTTGAGGGTTTTTCAGTTTAATACTAATGATTCAGGAAGAAACAGGGGATCTTAAGCAGAGATAATACTTTTTGCCATTATCTAAGCTACTTGCCGTGGATAAATAGTAAGGTACTTGATCCACCCTTGGGACCTAGAGGAAATCTTTACATCCACAAGCGATTTCTTGTTTGTATGCTCTCTTTATTGGTTTTTACTGACCAGTCTTGTGCCAGAGGCTTTACTGGAGACATTCTAAATCACTGGGAGAACTCTACACAAACCACTCCATACCCTGAGGTGGTTAGCATGTGGCAGCAGTATGATTAGCATGAAACAAACAGCAGCTCTTTCTTCCCTGTCACTTGCCTTTTGGGTCTTGCTCATCTTTTCCCTGTCTTCAGGTAAAAATAAGGAAAACAGATACCTACAGCCATAAAGTGTTTAAGACAATCAGATTAAAAGCAATGAGAAAATACTGTCAGCTGCAAAACAAGAACACTGACTTTTCACTTATAAAATCCATTTAAGAAAAAGAAAAGTTGCCATGAGAATAGAAAACTATTAAAAAGTGTGCCTGTGGGCAGATTTTTAAAAAATATTTTTAAGAAGCAGGTTATCATATTGTCATAATAATGTAGTTAGATATTTTATTGAATAAAACTCTGCTGAAATCTGAAATTGGTTCACACTTGTGTAATTGTGTAAGTATGGTTTATTTTCAAACTGTTTTATTTATTTTCTTAAAACTGTGCCCCCTGTCTTCTAAGTAGGTGGAGTTGTTATTATAAATTTGACAAACAAGTACAACATTATTTAAAACTTTCTTATGGTATGGATATAAAAAAAAAAGTGCTATTATATTTTCTTCAGAACTTTAACAGTGACTACATTTAATTTTAGAAATGGTTCCAACATTGCAGCTGCAAGGCAGGAAAAATTCAATAGCAGACTTATTGCAATAATTGATAAATCAATAATAAGGAATAGAATTTTTCATATCAGTATTTTTTGAGAGGAAGGTCTGTTCATGTTCAAGAATTGTGTTTGTCACCTGTTAAAATTATATTTCCAAGATATAATCTTTTCAGCAAAGCTTTCGATACTGTCTCTCACAGGATCCTTCTGGACCAAATATTTATAACCAGGTTACATTATGGGTGAGCAACTGGCTCACAGGTCAGGCACAAAGGGTTATAGTGAGTGGAGTGACACCACACCAGTGACCTGTCACTGGTGGGGTTCCTCAGGGCTCCATCCTCTGCCCTGTGCTATTCAACATCTTCAGTAACAACTTGGACAAAGGACTTGAGGGAATATGATGTGAGTTTGCTGATGTCACAAAGCTGGGAGGAGCTTTAGACTCTCTCGAGGACAGAGAGGCCCTGCAGAAAGACCTTGACAAATTAGAAGGACATGCAGTCACCAGCCATATGGAGTTTAACAAGGGCAAGTGCCAGATTTTGTACCTTGCTTAACATTTTCAGGAGCAATTTAGAAAGTTAAAACAAGCAGATTTAATATTTTTCCCCCAAACTGTCAGTTTGAATGAATGTCACCACACTACAGTTTCATCATCAAAGATTTAATTTTGTATTAATTTTAAACATGTTTGTGTGTAGAGAAGTAATTTGATTCTGGTTAAAATAATGGCAACAGATGATCTTAATTCAAGCAATGTATTTTTAAAGGCTGCAACACAGCTGTGAATATCATCTTTGTGAGTAATGACACTGGACCACAATTAGTAATATATCCTTGTTACTATAAAAATGCCCTTCATATATAACTAAACTACATGTTTAGTACTATATCAAGTGGTACTTGATATATCTGGAGCTATATCAAGTACTACTTGATATAGCACTAAACAGGGTCTCAGTAGAAAAGTAATAAAAAAATCCATCTTACCCAAGTAAATTGTCCTTATGTTATCGATTAAAATAAATAAAACCGATAAAAATGTGCCCCTCTTGTCTCTTAGAGTAATGAATGCATTTCAAGTTCTGCTTGTCTGATGCTTTTATACTTTGGAACACTGAATTAGTTTAACATGTATTAAATTACTTACAGTGAATCCTCCAATTATATTAAGACACAATCCTTCATTCAGACAGTTGATGCTGAGCAGTGTGCAGTAGTCAATTACTTCCTCACAGTTCTTTCCAGTGAATCCTGGCATGCAGCTGCAAATACACCAGTGTATTTTAGAGAACTTGCATTTAAAAAGTTAATTGTATTTAATTATGTTCCATAATTCTACTAAATAACGGTCTTGCAGTAACAGAAAAGATCTCTTATGTTATTTAAAATACACAGAATATTTTCAAGAAACTAAAAAATCTGTTGCCTGATTCTGGATAATTTTGCTTTTTCATAAAATAATTTCTTTCATAGATTATTTTTGCATCAATATTTCATATAATCATCCAGGGAAAAAAAAAAAAAAACTAGAATGAGGTAAAATTTAATAAACAGTTATGGAAAAGGTAACAAGGTTTTGGATAACTATTAGAAAGGATAGGTCAATTAAAGCATCAGAGAGGAAAAATAAAAATAAAAATGTGGTGAGAAATAAACATCAATCACTGCTAATGATTAAAGAGTTGTAAATAGTGACATGCTTAATTATGTAAGAAACAACGTAGAGAGAACAATGCATAGTTGTTTTTGTGTTTGCTTAATTGTAATGCAGTATTTTCTTTAAAGAAAACTAGCATTCAATTTTTTTGACTCTATATTAGTTCCATGTGATGCCAATGGAGCAATGGATAACTCATGTATAGTAAAAGGAACTGCAGAAATTTCTTCTGCTTCATGTCAGCACTCATTATTAGTAGGAGAAAATTCTTTCCTGATGCAGCTCTCCCATGTTAAAAGAAACCTCGTGTACACAAATAAAAAAGATGAGATTCAAATGGATAGTAAAGAAGACTTATTCAAATGCAATAATGGAACAATGTAGAAAATATATTAATATTTATATCTTGATAGATAGATAATCCTTATGAAACTCTCTTACTGTGTTCTTACAGACACAGTTTGTTCCTACGTCTAAAGACTATTTCTGGTATCATGGAAAGAAAAGATTTGAGAAGAGAAAGGAAATGGGCAGTTAGCTGAAAATTTGTGTTTGTGAAGGAATCCGAAAGTAATAGAAGGGCATTTCTTTAGCTGTTTCTAAGAGGTAGTTTTTCAAATTATTCAGTCCAGAAGCTGGAAATTATAAGGACTATAAAGAATTGCTTCTGATTTTCCTATGTTCTTGCTCATAATAGATATGAGATCCAGATATGTTGCTTATGTTTTCTCATTTAAAAAAGCCCATCCAATCCCTGGTTTCAAAATGCACGAAGCTTCTCACAGTTATGCAGCATACTAAGGTAAAGGATATATTTTCAGTTGCAACTACTTAGGCAACAACATTCAGTATGTTGTTGAAAGTTAATGTACTTTTTACATCAGTTAAAGATGTCTATCAGTGGGTATGGCTCTGAGGAATGCACAGACACATCTAGCATGTCCAGAAGCTTGTCACTTATTAATCTTAGTTAAGTGTTAAACTGGTTGGATTTAATCAGACATCCCTGGAAACCAACCACAATTCATGCAAAGGATCATTTGGACAGAGGTAGACTGATACGGGAAAACCTTCTGTAAATGGTTATATGCTTGGAGGCTGGTAAAGACACAACCACATGAGGACACTATGCAAGTAGCAATGGACCACATAATCCTCATCATCCTCTTGGAAAAGGTGCTGTATGCAATTATATTTCTACCATTTCAAGTAGTTGGCTTCAAGATTCTTGCAGTCTATCCTTAACAAATTTCTGGTTCATCTATTGTAGCCAAAACAAGTTTTTCATGATAAAACTTACATGTGAAAGTAATGTAAAATAATAATAAGGTTTTGTGTATTTTCTTATAATTTAATTTTTAAACAACATCTAAAACCAAATCAAAGCAACTCAATTACAATGTTGATTTTACTGATTTGTTTTTACCAATGATCTGAAATGAAAGAGTTCCTAGATTTTTTTCCTTCAATCTGTGATTCTTTCATTAACCAGGTAATCTAGTAAGCCAATTTTAGAAGCTGCTTCTTCTATTATATTTGCTCATTTTTTCTGTTTTTGCTTTTATTATTGGTTTGCAATAAACATACCAATGTCGGGGAAGGGAAGTGTAAACTAGGAGAAAAAAAGTTGACAGTAAAGTTCCAAAGATGGCACTAACAAAACATATTTTCTCAGAACACCCTTTCACATTTTTTGTGACGGTTTATTGTCCTAAAGAACATGGATAATAGAAGAAGAGACAAAGCAAACAATCATAGTTTATTGTGATGGATATCCTTGTTCACTGCCTATTTGAATTCACCTGAAATTTTGACATTTAAGAAAAAATGCAGCTATTAGATTCTTAGCACTAAGTTGTGTATGGTATCAAGACTGAAAGGATGGAATTAAGATACAAGATACTCATACATCATAACTGAAGTGGAGAAAATTAAATTGATTCTTTTTGGTTATATGTTCAGAATGGAAAACGACTGCTTTCCCAAAGAAGGAAGGATGTGTTGAGAAGAAGCTGAGATTGTGTAGGATATAAGAATGTAGCTTGGGCATAAGGAGAACAACATAATACAGGGGGAAGGAAAATAAACTGTAATGAAGTAAAAAGGTCAGTTCAGGTATTATTTGAACTTTTATATGCATCTGACCTAAACACCATTACATTTATTTATGAATTTAAAATGCTATAAAAGTGTAGTAGTATTACATGTAGTATTGCACCAAATGTAGTACGAAACACAAGCAGTTTATTGTGGAATGACTAGACAGAGACATCACATAGAGTATTTGACTACAATTGCCAAAAATCAATCAAATCTTCACTTAAAATGTTGATGACCAGATACAAATCTCCCAAATTAAGGCAACATTGTTAATGATGGATTTCCTTTGGGTAAAGTGAATTAAAACATGAATCACAGGCAGAAAACGTCCAAGTCTGTGACTTTAGAAAACTGAAACAGTCAAACCACTGTTCCTATAGGTCTCCTGAAATCCTCTGTTAGTCAAGTAGCTAACGCAGGACATGAATTTAAAAAGAAAATTTTGAATCCTTAAAGTAGTAAAGCCTGCTCACTGTTGGACCTCTCTATCAGTCAACACCTCCTCTGCATTTCAGCACTCTGGCAAGATTGCAGCTCTCACAAACAAAACTACTGAATGTGATCTCCTTGTCAAAAATATGTAATTCATACTACCTCAAAATGCTTTCTCTCACCTAAATGCCTCCTTTCAAGTATAGAGGCATAAATATACCCAGAATTTATATTTATTAACTATTTCAGATTAAGTGGTGGAAAATTGATTTTAATTTCACCAAAAAATGAGGACATTTTTTATTTATTAAAAGTAATCATAAAAATTATTGCAATAATCAAATGAAGCCTTTCAGGACTGAATGACAAAACCAAGGCTGAATACTGGAGATTTTCAATAAGCAATTGGACAGGGTACTAGATAATCTTGTCTAAACTCCCTTTCTTATGAAAGGTTGGACCAGAAGATACTTTAGGATGTCTTCCAGCTTGGGCTGTTCTATGAGTCTGTGTATATTTGTGTTCTAATATTCTGTGGTTGTATTGTAACCCTCTACCTGTGCACAAAGACAACCGCGAGTTTGTGTAAGATGTGTCGTGTCACCTGTCCTGGATATTTCTCTGTGGAAGATATGAGTCACTTTCTGGAGTTCTCCTCCTTCATCAGGAATGTCTGCTGTGCAAATTGGTTGCCAAGGGAAACGGTGTATTGAACACTATTCACAGTGTTCTCTCTAGGTTGTTAGTTCCCTTTTAGAGCATTCTTAGTGTTAGTGAGCTTATAACCTACCCCAATGTAAAATGGCTTCTTAATTGCCCATTTTTACGTTTTCTTATATTGATCTAAATAATTACTTCCATGCTTATTTTCAGATAATATTATCAAAGGAAAGACAATTAAACCACAATATCTTCCCACAGACATTGTAATTAAACAATTACTATGGTACAATGAAGGTCATGGTACAGATAATTTCTACCAATATTTTGTGGAATTATAGATTATTCAATATGAATAACAGGGCCAGGATAATTTTTTATTATGTTTCTTTGGTTTGGTTTTTGTGAATAAAGGCAATCTACATCTGGATATTAATTGTTCATGTTGTGCATATTTTTAAATGTAAATTTCAACACATTGTTTCATACTAATACATGCATATTGTATGAAAGACTGGCTATATAATAATAAATTATTAGCTTATATCTTGGTTTAAAGAATTGGTAAAAAAATGATAACACTGTTGTTCCGTGCTATACATATTTATATGGGAAGAGCTGACTGTATGTGAGCTTGCATATTTGTGGTTGTATGTATGTCTGTATTTAGGAGTAATTCTGAATGAAATTGTTAAAATTTTCTTCTTTGGGAAAATTGTAAACATAGTTCTACTTATATTTTAATTTCAAGTCTTCTCAGTTGAATCTCTGCTGATGCACTGAAACTTTGTGTTCTATACTTCTGTTATATCTTCTGCAGTTTCTAAATTCATTCATAATATGTTGTCAGGCTTTTGTGTAACATAGCTTTCAATTCTCTGCTTTTATGAATATCCTAAAATTTGAAAATTGTCTACTTCAGTAATGCTTATCAGAACTTACTCAGGCAGCAAGAAAAAAGCCAAGGAAAGGGGGACAGGATAAATTGTACTCCTTACTGACATAGAAAAAAACATCTAAAAATCTATTTTAAAATGAAATGAAATTATACATTGGGTCACTTCTGATATTTTCAAATGGATAACTTTTGGTGTGGCCTTTCTGGATAAAACAGTTTTTCATATGCTGCTTGAAGGATCAATTTAAAGTCTACTAATGCGTGCCTGTGATCTAGAAATTAAATAGTTTATCTTATCTTTTCAGAAGCAACGTAAACTTCATACACCCTGAAAGGGAGTTGCACGTATAGTATAACTGTCTCAATTATAATCAATGCTTTTAAATATTTTTTTTTATTTTATAGCATTAGTAATGCTATAAAAATAAACATATAAACAATTTATAGCCCTTAAATTCTTTAAATCTTTTTGTATTGCTCCCAGAGTTTACAAGAAGTCTAACAGAGTAAAGCACAAAAGATAAATATGGTTTTTAAACCAAAATTTTATCATTTTCTGTGTTCTCTGTGAATAATGATGTCTCTTCTTTCTGCAATCTGCGGGATATCATCAAGTGAAACAACAAAATACAGAAATACATTAATTTCCAATCTTACCGGCAGTTATAGTTTTGCTGTTGAGCTACGCAAGTTGCATTATTTAAGCAAGGCAATAATTCACATGGATTCAGTATTCTCTCACAGAACTTGCCAGTAAACACTGGCATGCAGATACATGCCACATCCTAGAGAAGAGAGGGATATTAGAAATAATTATTTGTTGTACCCAGACAATACAAAATTTAATGTTTATAGTGTTTACATCCATTACTAGAGAGGCCCAAACCAGGACAATTTTTCACAAAGACAGAAAAAAAGCAGTTGTAGTCTCAGATAGATTACAAATTTAATTTAGGACAAGTAGAACAGGCCTTCCAGCACAGATTATAGCAGACTTGAGTTTGCTAGCTGGAAACACACCACCTTTAAAATTGGTGGTTTTGTGATCTCAGAACTGAATCGAGAAGGAGTTTTATAATTAATTTAGGGTTTTTTCCTCATTTCTGATTTTGTTCCAGTGTATTGTTTGCATCTATTAAACAGTAACACTACACAACGTACATGAGACACCAACCAGTGTCACAAACTAGAAGAAGAAAGAAAATCATGGCTATCCTTTTTCTCCTTAAATATAAAGCACAGAGTCTATGCTTCTCTTAACAGTGAAAGACATCTGTCAGTTCCTGCAATCTCCAATTTGAACAGTAAGAAAAATAAGTTATTTTACAAAACAAAAGATTTCTTAGAGGTGACACTCCCACCCTTATTTTCCTATGCTCTTCATAGGCCTTTTGAAGCCAGAAAGTAAAGGAAAAAGTAGAGATTTGTTCCCCTAGTGACACAGAAAGTGCTTAGGTGTTTCTTTTGAATTGGTCTTAAAGGTGTAATCAGGAAAGTCCAACTCCTATTGATAGATTTCTATACATGTGAAACAAAGTACTGCAACTGTTTGTCTATTGCACAAAATAGTTTGTGCTAGTACATCTAGTAGACAAAATATTTAGACAGGTTGCAAAACTTGGTAATCTATCAATTTATTCAGTAATTTAGATGTCTCTTTTTTTTGTCTATGTATATGTATCACTGGTATGTGATAACTAAGCTTTTGAACTCTTCTTTCACTGTTTTGATTCTGTATAATCACTGCTATTTGCAATAGTCATGCTAATGAAAGAACATTAACAATTTATTTTGACATATTACCAGGTATGACTTTATTATCAAAACTTTGTGAGTCTGCATGAATTTATTCTATTTTACAAAAAAAAAAAAAAAGGAGGGAAAAAAAGGGAATTTAAAAACATACCACATGAAAAGCGAGAACAAGATAATCACTAGTTAATAAAGATCACATGATGCCTCATGTTTCTATCAGATGATTTTATTAGGGAAAGGAGAAAAGAAATAAAATAACATGGGTAGTTCCTTATGTGATCAAGCAACTGACATGAAATGGGGAATTGTTGCCCTGGTTTTTGTAAGCCTTCTGTTTTCAACCTTGGAGTCAGATTCTTTCTCACACAGTTTTATGTAAATAATAGCCAGCGTTTACTTAACGGTATTTTCTGGTTTTCATTCCTTTTGTGATATGAGAGCTTTGATGAGCACCTTTCTTCTCCAGTGGTATTGAGAAGGAAGTGACATGCTCTCCAATCCCTTGTGGAGTTGGGACGTGTATAAGAATGAGATAATGTAAACAATAAAGGTCTTTTCTTTCCTTTCTGCTGAACCTGGCAGGTGTAAGAGTCTCTTTATTGTGTCTCCGCAGACACAGGGAATTTAGGGGTTTTTATCATAAAAATATTATAAACAGGACACATTCAGACAATGCTATGTTTCTTCATGAAGCATGCAAAGCTAATTGAAAAAATTTACATTAGAATTAAATGTTTTGACACTTTCATGTAACAGACCCTCCAGTAAGGTATGCAAAGGCATATGGATGACAGGAGGGTGATTAGAAACAGACAACACGGCTTCACAAAGGGTAAATTATGTCTGACTAATGGTGGCTTTCAGTGATGAAGTAATTGTGTTGATAGGTAAGGGAAGAGCAACTGATAACATTTACCTTGACTGTCTGTAAGACCTCTGACATCATACCATACATCATCATTTTTGCTAAATTGGTGAGATAGGGGGAAAGTTGTAAATGCCCGATCCCTTAAAGTGTTCAAGGTCAGGTTGGATGGAACTGTCGGCAGCCTGGTCTAGCACAAGATGTTTCTGCCCACTGCAGAGAAGCTGGAAATAGATGATACTTAAAGGTTCCTTCCAGCCCAAAACATTCTATGATGCTGTAATTCTATGATTCTCTGTTCAAACAGGGATTTCTAGCATTTATACTTACGTTTGGCAAATCGATACATGTACCTCTGTTCTGACATGGCCTGGAAGAACATTCATTGATGTCAATTTCACAGTTGTGACCAAGGAAGCCAGAAGGGCAATTGCAAACATATCCAGACTGGTTATACTGGCATATACCTCCACTCAGGCATGGCTGAGAGGCACAAGGATCACCAGGTTCCTCACAAAATGGACCTAAAAAAGAAATAAACATGAAAAATTAGAGTGTTGGAGTGATGCTTGACGTGTTCTTTGACATTACTTTTTTACTATGTTGTGTTTCCCTATTATTTCTCTCTCTTTTTAAAATTTTATTTTGTTGAGGGATTGGAGCCTTTTATTAATTGTGTTTTTCTAAAATTGTTTCCACTATGAAGCTCCAGTTACTGACTGGGACATCTGTAAGCTGTCACCGTTTAAAAAGCAAAGAACTTAACATATTCCTGTATACTTAATTTATTTTGGTGAATTAACATGGTAGGAATCTCTGGGAGTGACTAACCTTATCTGTAACAAAGGAAAGATGTGACTAGAGTGAGATGCTGAACAGTCCCTGAATATCTCACAGCATTACATTACTAAGAGAAGCTAAATCCAGTGGACTCCCAGACCAGGAGGGTTCTTCTCATTCCCATTTACAGATCCAGCCAGTACTGAACCTGAATGTGCTCTCAGTAAACAAACACACACACACACACACACACACACACACTCTACAAACATGCTGACTGTGTGAATCAACATGAAGAGCAGTGTCTTTTCCCTCAGACAAACACGAACAGCAGTCACACGAGCATAAGCAGCAATGATGGCTCAAATGTTTTCCTCATCTCTGGCTAGTTAGTATTGAAGTTCAACAATGAACATACACACCCCCTCATTTTCTAAATACAAAGATAAACCCTCGTTTGTGGATCCCCCTGGAATCAGCATAGATTTTAAGTCTGTCTGATATATGTATCCAGATCCTGAACCTCGTGCTAACTTGCTGGCACAGAGCTTGGGTTGCTTTCGATCTGGATGTCACTCTGTTTGCTGGCTAGTCTAGTTTAAAGGCCTGTCACTCCCCACTAGTAGAGGTGTTAACACAGAAGTAGTAAAGAAAAGAGACTGTTACCCGGGCTCTGTTGGCCTTGCAAGAAAATAATCTGTAAAATTTCCCCAAGTCACCCTCTTTTATTATCTTTGAAATTTCCATGTCTCTCACAAAATTCTCCCTTTACTGTCTGTGAAATTCAGTCCTCGCTCATGGTGGTCCATGAAACATTTGTCAGCCATTTACCCTGTTATTTGTTGAACTCAGCAGTTTCTCACACTATGTCCAGTAGCTTCCCATGTTCTCCTAAATTCTTGTAACCCTAGGCAGTATTTTACTGATCTGCCTGCATACCTTAACATTTTTGAACTGCCTAAGTATTTTCAAAAATTAACTCCTTTTAATACTGTGACATCAAAGATAAAGAAAAATTATAACATATAAGAATTTATTTCCATTTACTCCTGGAAAATTATGTATCAAATATGCTTTTTACATACTTTGTACTTTGGTGCTCTGATTCAAACCACCTCCCTAATACATACTTACATATTACATCAGAAGAAATTTTTAGCAATTTGCTGTAGCAATAACATAGCTTCATAATAAGTCCCTTCTGAAGTAGTAATATGTATTGATTCAACGTTTTGTTAGTCAGTTGAATCCACTGACTTAAAAATAGACATACATAAAAGAATAAATTATACTTTACAAAAAGATGTGTAATTTTGAAATGGTAAGCAGAATACTTTTAAATCATATTTTAAACTGCAGGATAAACATAACGAAATAATTATAAAACACTTAATAGATATGTATGTGAACCTCTAATAATTTAATTATGAATAGACTAGCTATTTAAAGCAACTGTAAGTATGTGAAACAACATTTAATAGAAGATTGAAATACCGCACTGTCTCTGTTATATACCAGAACAGCTGATACAACAAATACTATACAAGAAAATCCCATTAGCTGAAAAAGGGTCAAAACACATTTTCCTTTCTGTAATTCAGTTCAGTAGAAATAGTTATTCCAATAAGCCAAAATGAATTGGATCTATCTGTTATGACAGATTATTCACTTCTCTTTAGCATCAGAGGACATTCAAAGAATCTTTCAAAAATTTTTTGCTATCCCTCATCACCATAGTAACCAAATTACAGTATATTGGAACTTCCAGATGTTAGGGTTTGCTAATAGGAAAAGATAAGGAGGCTGTTCCTCAGAACAAGGCCCATAATTGGTATTAGTGCATATATAAGAGAATGTTTGCAACAAAGTAAGAGGGATTGATCAGTTCTTTCTTATTATTCAATTTACTATCTAGCTGTCCTGTTCTACTTCAGTGCAACATTGTACCCCAGCAGTACTCATAGGTGAGATTATATATCAATGCTTACCCTATTTTTTCTCCATTATTAGTCACATTTGACAAGAATGGGTACTCCTGTCCCATCCACATTAATAATCAGAAGAAGGAAAATGAGCAAAACAGTGACCTTATTTGCTCCACCCAGAGGAAATCCAGAAAATTTAGCCTCAGTAGCTGAATGGAATAATGAGTTTTTCCTGCCGTTGTTTCTACCCCTGAATCCATTCACTCCTCCACATTTTTTGTGCCATCGTTACCAACTATTTCTTAGCCTTTTGTTAAGAAAAGGCTCTCAATGGGATTATTAGAACAAGGAAAGACTAAAGGAACAAAATAGGACAGAACAATGAAGGCCAGTGGGGAAAACCAGATGAAAGAGGTGCCTCTGGTAATGTTATGCTCATTTGTAACAAAACTAGGGAAAGGGTACTGTTCTGCCAAAGAAAAAGTTGATAGTGCAATATTCTTTTAAGAGAAGACTAAAGTAGCTAGAAGAGGAATAGAGAAAAGTCTGGGAGAGGATAAGGAAATATTGTCAATCACACCATGAGAAATTCATTAAGGAAAAATGCAAGTTTCGAGGATGGCAAATAAGAATTATATGTATATTTAGCTTATTACCCTTTTCTCCTTGGCCTCTCCTTGAAAAGGGAGCAAAAGAAAAATTTGTTAATTTTAGAAAAAACAGTGCATTCAGTAGAAATTGGTAGCCAATTCCTTAACTAGGTGAAGGGGTATTAATTTAAATGAAGATATTGATTCGTGGTCCAAAACACAAGTCACATCTACCAATGTCTTTTAGGAAGAATTCAGTCTTGAGCTGGAATTTTTCCTTAATCATTGACATCAATTATGCTTTTGATATTCCTCTACTTTATAATCCACTGTATTCAGCATCTTATGTAAAATGCAAGAGCAGCATTCATTCACCTGAACATCCATGCCTGATGAGTTTGACAAATCAAGTCAATAAATGGAATTCTGGAGAATTAGTGGTTTGAGATTTTTATTCTATCATTCCCAAACCTGATGTCACACTCAATCTATTTGCTAAATAAGATTAAAAGGTGACTTGATTACAGATCTTGGATGGAGAAAATATTAAGCACTAAAGGGATCATTAATTCAGAGAGAAGAGTGTAAGGAAAGCAAATGACTGAAGAGAGAAGCAGAACTATATAATGTAAGAAACACCTCACACATTTTTACCTGTAAGATATTTTTACCTGACTACCATGAAAGAATTGAATTCTACAGTTGCTGATGTCTTCACATCAATGCATTTTTAAAAATACTTAACTACATACAAGACTTAAATATATAGAAGAGGACATATGTGATACAACCAGCTTCGGTCAGAAGATATGAATGACTGGTCCTCTAAACTTGCAAATATATTTATCTACTTTGAGTCAAGATGAATACAAAACCTTTTAAAAGTTGTGCAAATCACGAATTATTTCTAAATTCTTATTTTAAAATGTACAGGGTTTTGTCATTATCAGTGCCTCTTGTTCCAATATATTTAAATAAATACTTAAATTCATATACATGCTAACATTTCCTGGCCTCTTGAATGTTGTGGTTAGAAGCAAAGTAAAGAGGGAATAGGATAAAAATAGATCTTTATTATCTGAAATCAAATGCAAACCCCAGAAAAAGGACTATATTTAAGCAATGAACAGTGGACCTGGGATCAGCACATCAGTCCAGCTAAATCATGCATATTTGAAATGTTTGTACATCTTCTGAAGACCTTAAATAGAAAAAAAAAAATTAAAAATGCAAGGCAAATTGTCCTAACTGCACAGATTTGAGACATAACCTTTTTTACTTTGATATCAATAAAAACATAGTATAGACATAGTATGTGCCCTAGATGCCGTGTGTTTCTGTTGCCAACAATTTCAACAGAAGTAATTTTTTCCTCAGTCAGACCCAAAAGGAGACATTTGCTGAAAATACTGAAGTCCCATTAAGTGCTCGCTTATGAATGATCAGCTACTCAAAGCTTATTCAAATTCTCAGGAAGATAAATGCAGAAACCATGTTCTAATGGGATATGGTTGATTCTTGAAATTTCAGTATGAAAAAAAATAGTTATCAGCTTGATTGAATACCTTGATTAAAGAGGAAATGCCAAGAAATTAAAAACATCATCAGTAAGATCAGTTCACCTTCGTGTTTCAATATAATGAGTTCTTGTACTTCAATAAAATAAAAATTGTAGAAGTTTAAAAAGCAGGAACAAATGGGTAAAGATTATCTGATAGACCAATATGAAAGCAAATGAATTTTAGTTTAAGGAACTGAACCTTATTTCCAGCATTTTCTGTTGTTTTTAGACATGAAAAGACTAAAACCCTTCACCAAACCAAAATGAATGACAGAAGAACCCCAGCTCTTCCTTGTTCTGTTTAACTGTGTCCTGTCTTCCTTTCTGTGGTTTCACTGCCATGTTATAATGATAACCCATTTAAAGAAAAAGGACATTCCCGATGCCATTGATAAACATCACTCAGTTTGTTAAGATACCACATAGTGACATTTACATAAATATCTGAGGTTACTGATTTAAAAAAAACCTACTGATAAGCAGTTTCTATTTTTAATTGCAGCATTTCTGGACTTTGCATTTATGCAAACATTTCTCTTCCCAAGCAGCAAAATATGTTAAAAATCATATTAGCATACTACACTTCAATATGATGTAAATATTCTCATTTTGTTGCTCCTCTAATGAAAAGTCAGTGTTTTCTAGAGCAGTTATGCATAAGGCAGAGTAGACTGGTTCAAGAATCAGCATATGTTACAGTCAATTATTTGTACTTGTATCAGAACATAGCAATAATATTTCAGGGTTAGGATTAAAAATGAAGTATTTAGTGGGAAAGAGATTTATTTTCAGCATAAATGAAGCAAGTGACTGCCACTTGATACAATCAAGGACCAAGACACACAATACGCAGTAAACCAAATAAAGGCTGAGTGTGAAGAAAAGTATGAAAAATTAGTTTTTTAAACTATTGTTAATATTTTAACATGTTAAGTTTCACATCTAGAATTATAGAAATCCACACAATGTCCTTCTTACATATGCCATTAATATGTATTATGCAACAGAACCCTTGTTCTCTTAAAACTAATTAGTAAACAACCCTTTTAATCTGAGACCCATCAGATTTCAGTTGATTCTGTTATGAAAAAATTTCTACAATTAACTAATCCCTATCTTTATAAGCTCCTTAAACAATTTATTAAAATTAGTCCAGTCCAATCCACTCCTTGTTTTTTACCTTCATGAGTTTCCTCAGATGTCCTTCCTTTTAAATGTAAAACTGAAAAGTGTTTTAAAAAGTTGTCTCTGTAGAACAATTTTATTTTTTCTGTTTAAACATATCACTGAATCACAAGTTCTTGTCTTATGTATCTAGACCCTGAAATATTTCAATATTTCTATCAATGCACTAAAATAATTAATCTTTTAAATACTAATACAGTATTTGCATCTTCATATACATTTCTAATCAAAACTAATGAATGATACCTTGTTTTTCCTGTATATGAAGTTTCAGTAAAGTATGAATCAAAATTAAATCTACTTTAGGCACTGTAAATCTGGGTCTTTTATGGAGTACAAATCTCCGTGAAAGATTACAAGGGCTATAATCTTAATTTTAGACCAAATAGGCATCATCAAAGCTCACTGATGTGCTTTACTGAAAAGCTCCAATCAGCATACTTGAAAATAGACATTTTAGAAGTAAATGAATGAGAAGAACATTAGCTTCCATCAGAGAAGACTATTAGAGAAAAAATGACAGTACTGCTGGAAAAACTCATCAAGAGTCCTTGCAAACTTTTAGTTTTACCTCTTATCTTGGCTACCTACAGTGTTCAAAAAATAGTGTGAGCTAACAGAACTGGGCTGCTCCTGAGCCGATGCCACTCTGGCTACTGCTAAGGCACTGTGCATAGGCTGTCCTTGCTTCTGGAAGGCTGTTATTCCTGGGAGCAACAGCAGGGCATTGCCCTAAATGTAAGAGATCACATACTATTCCTTGCCTAAAATCACTTCCTAGTGCCTCAATTTGTTGCAGAAAGGGGTGTTCAAAATGCTGCTGGGGGCGTTAGGATAACAGCCATAATGCTCAGATTGATAGTTGTGACTTCTGTCAAGAGCATCAATGCTGCCCACTCACAAAATGTCTAGATTTAAAATTGTCTTTTTCTTTGCAGCCAGCTGATGGTGTTCACCACACAGAAGAAAATCTGAGTGTGTCTGTTAACAATTAATTCAGTAATGCTTCATGGGTTTTACTACAGTAAAAATGATATGATTTCTTTCCAAACGTCTTTTGGAAAGGTGGTTTTTAAAATGTAATGATTAAACAGTCTTTTCTCTGAGGCAAGTTTCCTCAGAAAGGATTAATTCAATTCCTCAACTGCTTATCAAGTGATAAGACCTTGTCTATATTCAAATTTAAAGCATGTTCCTGATGGCTCACATACTTCTGTGAGAAGCTCAATACTTCTGAATTTTGAAAAATTACACCTTTTAGAGATGAAGTCTCACCTGGGATTCATGGACTAGCACTGTGCACGAGGTTTCTCAACATGGTTTCTAAAGGTACGAATGGGAAACACACTTCTCATTAAAATCCTAAGTGGAAACAGATCAAGTCAATGTGCTAAGCAAGACAGACACTTTCTTCGTTAAAATGAAAAAGTCTATGTGATTTCAAACTACAATAGGTTGATAAATAAAAATTATAGAAAGCAGAGTACATAGGCTAGCCATGTTTTTTAAAAAAATATTATTAAATCTGTGCTAACAGGTTTACTTTGCATAGTAATTTGTTCTGAGTGCCTTCTTGACCCACTTTTCTTTGGCAAAGTGATATAGGTTATATTTGTTGCATTGCTCTTAATTCAGCTATGCAAAATGACATGCCTCCCATTTTTTTGGGCAGTAATAATTGTGTTTATTTATGATTTGTCTCAATGGCACCTCACAAAATCTAGTGTAAATCAGAAGAAATCCTATAACACATGTTGGAGTGATCTAGATATAACGCATCCATAGATACATTAGATAGATTTATCAAATTCCTCATCTTTCTTTCCTTCAGGGTGGAAGTCAGCAGATCAAGAGTAGAATTTAGATATTTGGACACCAAAAGCTTTAGGCTAATACTTATTGAGAGACAAATAAAGAAACTGACCTGCAATCAAAAATTCCACAAAAAGCTTTTTAAAAGTGGCTGTAACATGACTATACTGTACACTTCAATATTCAGTAATCATGACTGTGACAAAATAAATGTGAACCTTTAAGAACCATAAAACTATTCAGAGGTTTTTTTGCTGTAGTTGATGACGATAATTGCTATTATCCATCCTTCTGGCAGTAATATTTTCAAGAATTCTTCTGACAATAGGATAAATTAAAAATGCAATATTTTATATATTGACAGTGGGTAGTTCAGTTAGTTATGTGAATACAGGAAGAAGAGTCTTAAGTAATTGAGCCACTGGAAGTTTTATTTCTCTGCCTATATACTTTTTAGAACAGATGACCAATGATTAACTTTCTCCTTTCTCCTTAGTGTCACCACAGCCAGCTGAGTGATGATGAAAGATAGGTATGGGTTGAAAAATCATGTGGTTTCATGAGAATACTCACTTTCCTCCATAACAAATTATATAATGTGTGGCTTAGTCTTTTCTCTTCTTTGCGGTCAACACTGTGTGAGAAGACACAAAAAGCTTGTATAGACATGTACCAAGCCACTTACAACTTTGTACATCACCTCTAAATAAACAACATACACCTATGGACAAAAGCAGCTCTCAGCAATAACATACTATACACAGCTACAAACACTGAACTTAAAAATATTGACAAACTTTCACTATTTTCAAATTTTCAGATGGGAATATACAGTTAATTAAACCGTTTAATTCCCTTGAACAGCTTGAACCTTTGGAATTTGTATGAATTCTTATTCCCTTAACAAAATTATTTTCAAAATCAGTTTGATGGATGTGAATAACTGAAGCCTGTGATTCATTTGTCTTCATAGTTTCACAGTTAATTATTAATTATTGTTAAAGACTATATATCTTCTTTTTCTAATCTGTAGTAGTGTGGAAGCAGGTATACAATTACTCAAGAAGAAAGAAATTGACATAGGGAATAGTCCTGTCAAAAGATAATTGATTTTTCAAGTCTTTGACAAAGGAGTCTATTCAAGATATATACATTTACTTTTGTTTTGTCCTCAGAAATCACAAGTCTAAATGACAAGATCCTGCTGTTACAGTGAAAGAGGATTTTGGCTGAGATGAATTCCTACTAAATTGCTTAACAATATTCAGAAACATGACTGTAGGCTTGAGATCTTCAGGAGACATAGGCTCTTGAAATTCAATATCCGAGGTAAGGGTTGAAAAGAAATGTAAATGTTAAGAATATATTCTGGGAAGGTGTGCCCTTAGGCAACTGCAGAGTTGCAGGGACACGTCCAGGGACATGTGCTAAATAACGGGAAGCTTGAGACAGCAGCAGGGATTGAGTATATTGAAGAGAAGGAGGACAGATCGGGTGGTATAGAAAGAGAGAGCAAAAGGCTTGAATCTCAGGGCTAGAAAAGTGCATCACAGTAACACAGAAGCAGTAGGATGGGCTGAGTAGTTACCAATAGACCTGTTTTGATACCTTCTGTATCCTAAGAGGAAGAGAAAAAAAATATCAAGGGTAGCAGTTTAAATAAAAACACTTTACAACCTTTATGTTTTTGGTGACGAAAATATGTTGTCGTGTTTTATCTTATTTTGATAGTGCTGATTTTTTAACCTAGCTACAAAATTTTAAGCAAATTGATTGTCAAAAGGTCTCAAGAGGGCTCAGTTGGGTTAATGTCTAAAATGGAGGCTGGTCAAATGGATAAAATGTGTGGTATGTTGTCAAGTGACCACATGACATCATCTCATAATCTGGATTTATCTTCTAGGTTATGCATTAATTTATTGTAAATCATTATTCTTGAGAAGGAAACAAATCCCAAGGAGTACTTATGGAAGAAAATCAGAAAAACAAGATAAGTATTAATTAAAATTAACTAAGTTTTGTACATCTGTACACTGTATTAGAATCGTGACAAAAAAGAAAAGGTCTGCTTATTGTTCAGTGTTATTGCTCTTAACAGTAACATTATAAGCCTCTGAGAACCAGCAGAATACTATACCACTTGCAAGAAAAACAACCTTTGAACATTCAAAGACATACTCAGAACTGTAACTTTTAGTCTCCAATGACCTTTGGGCATATTTCCATTTCCTGAGGCCAAGTTTGTCATCCATCAGCATTATTTAATGGGACAAACTGGGTGTATTCACATCCCTGCATATTGGGCTGAGTACTGCAAACACCTGCCCGCTCTGGGAGCACTGTAGAGATACAACACACTCAGAGCTGGAAAAAATGCCAAGGCACTAATGTTGAAAGAAGAGTAGAATCTGAGAGTCTCTCATAAAAAGATTAGTCATTCTCCAAAGCTGGTAATATCACATGGGCTTATGGCTGTAACACTGTGATGTAATTTCAAAAAATGAAGGCCTGGTATGGTGAAAGAGGCCTTGAAAATTGCAGACACAGCATGCAGTATATGGCAGTACAGGTATGGAATATTAGGAGCCAAGGCACATCTAGGCCCTGGAGACCCCACAGCTCCAGTGAACAGTCAAAGAAATGCAGATCTGGAGGTGAACAAAACTGGTCTTAGGGGCAACAAAAAGAATAGTATCTAACATCCATAAACCCCACCATAGATAGTAAATTCAGGTGTAATTTAGAATTGCAGCCCAATGAAAAAAAAGAAAGGTGTGTAAAGATGTTAGCAAACATATAAATATGATCCTGAGTAGTTCCTAGAGCAAGAAACATAAAACCATCAGCACAAATATCATATTCTTCCTGGTGAGGGACTACAAATGCTCACAGGAATACCCATCATAACACACCCCTGCTGCCAATGACAGTAAAAGGAGCAGGGTAAGGGTGGGCACAGCATCTGGAATAGGGTTGGAAATTAAAAAGTGTGTATATGTAAGAAGTTTACAAGTATTAATTTAATATGGAAGACAGTAGCTGGGTTAATGAGAAGATCCCATCAGTAGTAAGTGAAAATTCTAAAGAAGGCTGTGTTCTCTTTCACCATTTCGGAGATTTGTGCTCTGTAGTATATAAAAAGCAAGCTCATATGACCTAACTCAACAATTTAAAAACTAGATGTTCACTCTAACCCCTGTTAGAACCAAGAGATTAAACTGGACACCTTTAGAAGACGGTTCATTCCATCCAAAAAGCAGATCTAGGACTGATTATCCATGGGATGCTTGCTCTTCTTCTAACTAAACATGGCAAACTAAACAAGTATTTCAGGATAGATACCAAACTCTAGACACCTGATGTTGCATAACATGCAGTCAATCAATGAAGAATACCTCAAAATTTGCTAAACAAATGGATTCAAGCTAATCAGATAATAGAGTTTTACAAGAGATTTCTCTTCAGAAGCATTCCCATTCTAGCAATCTCCAAAGGCTAAATGATAAAAATAAGTTTTTTGAGTCTGTTGGTTTTACTGCAAAAGTGGTAAAACACGTTTTGAAGTGACCGATTACTGTTCAGAAAAAAGTCCCACATCTTGGAAGAAAAGCAACTTCAAATATGAGGTATTCCTACCTATCCATTTAGGGATTTCATTCACACTTACACTAACTAATAAATTAAAATGGGCAATGATTATGCAACCTTCCATTTTTCATATATGGTGTTTTTATTTGCGTCTATAATTTTATTCAGTTTGAAAAATGCCCTTGATTTAAATGATCTAAGTTTGCTTTTATTGATATTAAGTTTGAACCATTCAGCAAATAAAAACTTATTTTCTATTCATATTAAATCTATCAGCAAAACAAAGGAATGCTCAAAGCTTTCTCTAAGGCTTGAAAATCTTCTGAAATAGTGACTTTTTTTCATAATTTACTGATGGTCATTATCTCATTGTAAGATAAATTTGGCTTTTGTCTATTTAGTGGTCTGTAAATCATGGATACACAGCATGGAATTCCCTTTAAATGAAGACAGACAATATTTTACTTAAATGTTTGGAAAAATATTGATTCTATACACTGGGTTTTATCCCTCCTGGAGATAGTCATATTGTTTGTAAAATTCTGCTTTGTTGCTAATTCCATGAAATAAGTAAATGAGTCTTACTAAATTTGAAATGTGTATAGCCATCAGCTTCTCAAAGTGAACGAAGAACTGCATGCAATTCTTCATGTTTTCTAGTGATTGAATTTCATTCATGAATTAAGTAGATTAGGTACTGTGTTCTGTTGACACATGGTATGGTGTCAATAAACATTCAGCTGCTTTCAAGAGACATTGTGTCAAACCATTGATTTCCAGACCTTGAAATAAATCATGTGATGCTATTTTAGGTCCTATGGTCCTTTGTATTTTAATTAATTATGAAAAATATTATAATAAGGACTGTACTCACCATTTTGAATTTATTGCCTGCCACAGAGATTTTCTTCCTTTAAAAATTTTTATGAAACATTTTTAGAAAGATCTTATCTTCTTGTCTGTAGATGTTAGAGCTACTTGCTTTCTTTGTGCTCATTTGAGTCAAGGAACAGAAGATTGGAACTACAATAAGAGTGGGGAAAGCGTACACTACGTTACCAGAGTATAGCCTTGTACCTCAACTCAAACATTAGTCTTGAATTCACCAATTTCCTTGGATGTTGCCTCTGGGTAGGTATGGATCTGAAGGCATTCTGACGTACAGAGGAGTGGGAAGACAAGCCAAGTGAGGGCTCCTCTTGGGAAAGTGATCTTTGATATGATGACAAAGTTTGACTTACTTTGAGTGCACTGTGGTGGCTTCACATGTCCCACAGTATAGTGACCCTAACGTTTCAGGACCCACATTCACTTCAGTGACTGGGCTCTATTTTCTCAATAAAGCCCATAAACTGTGGATAAAGCCATAATTTGTACATAAATGTAAAAGACCCATTATATATTCAGTATCTGCTATTATTAAATAAGGCTGCAAGTGTTTGCTGTATTTACTTTAAGAAATGTATTAAAAAATATATGAATTACCTATTTACTTATTTACTGGGGAAGAGAGACTGTGGACAAGACATGACTGAATATGGCCTTGCTGTCTAGTGTTTAGAGAACTTATACAGCAGCTCTGAAATGCATAATATGGTCAAGATTCTTATTCTTTTCACAGATAATAATGTTCTTTTGTCCCAAGTCCAGAATGCAACATATCTCTTTTCCTCTGTAGTAATAGTCTCCTTGGAAGATGAAGACATTTCCAAGCATCACTGTAAACAAACTCACTTTGTATAACTGTAGATTGCGCTTATTGACACAGATTAGCCATGTGTTTTACTTTTATTCCTATCTTGAAACTGTAAGTGGCTTATAATATTGTTATTCACACTTAGTTTAAGATAATTTCACCACAGATATCATAGGGTGTCAGCACAGGGACAATAGGAAGTCTGTAGTCCAATCTCCTGCTTGAAGCAAGATGAAGTCAGGCCGGGTTAGTCAGGGCTTTATCTATTCTAGTCTTCTAAACCATGTAAGATGAAGACTATAATATCTCTGGGAAACCTAGTCCAGTATGGGATATCTCACTGGTTCCTTCCCAACTCTCTTGAGCACTCCCAGCCTCTTTGCTGGTGGGGTGGTGTAAGAAGCAGAAAAGGCCTTGATGCTGTGCATCAAGCTCAGGAGAAACAAAAAACTCTGTTATCAACACTGTTTCCAGCACAAATACATACACAGATGCATACCAACCACTATGAAGAAAATTAACTCTATCCCAAAACTAGTACATCTACCTTTTATGTAGAGATGGGTGTTAATGGGCCCTGCCATAGGATGAGATTTTGCACCAGGACTCTGAAGTGTTGCATTTCAAACATAAAACTGCAAGAAATACTGAGGGTCTGAAAGGTATCATTTGTAAATGGTAATGGTAAATTCAGATGTGATGTAGACCTGCAACTATAACACTAAATAGTAAGTTAGCTTGGTTTTTATTTATATTACTTCATAGCTTGTACTAAAACCTTTATTTTGAGGTTTTAAACATGTTCTTCTTTCCATGCCAATCCTGAAGAGTAAAGAAATTTGTGCAATGAATTCTAATATCCTTTCTCCATCAATGGTAATTAATCACTACCCTGGAGAGAAAGATTAGTATACTCAGTAATGGTGTTATCAGTCCTGTGACTTTGTGTCTGGAAATATTTCCCAAAGCACAAACTTCTGGTGACATGTCATTATGCAAGAAACTTAACTTTAATTCATAAAGGAAGTTTGTATCACAGGTGAAGAGAGTTCCAAGTGAAAAGGTTAAGTACTTGTTAGATCATTTTTTTACTAGATATAAAATGTCAGTATAAGTTAGTATACATTAAATTCTTTTTAAAAGTATATGAGTGAGCAGCATAAAGGAATGCCATCTGTCTTAACTTTTACTGTCTATTGCAATATGGATTAGAAGAAAGCTGCTGGAGGAAAGGGGTAAAACAACTCCTGAGTACAACTAAGTTTGCAGGAATCTAGGCAGAACTTTGGGCAACAGGGTGAGCAGCGTGAGCATAAAGCAAAGGATTTGTGAGAAACAAAGAAAACAGGGAGCTCAAGCACCATGGCAAAGGGCAGAAAGACATTTTTCCCATGGTCCCACGAAGTAAAGTGTAGAAATTGTTTCAAACCAGAGAACTGGATTAACAAAAGAATTGGGGAACTGATAGCAATTCTGGAGAAGAAGACACAAAAAGGTTTTTCATTTTAATTTCTCTTTGTTATAATGTCTCTTTTCAAAAGCTCATTGTTCTCATTATTGTTTTATAAAAAATAGCTTTGGCAGTTCAAAGCCCTTCCATATTAGAGTGAAAGTGCAGGCAGGTCCAATTCAAAGCTCTGGTTGTTTGTGTCACTGTTGCTAACATTATTTTTCTCACTTCATAATGAAAACAGATACTATATTTAGTACATAATATTATTTGAATACAAATACACTCAGCATAATCTAGCTAGAACAAAGGGGTTTTGTCTGGTCTGCTTAAAAAATATACTATGTACCCTATTCTTGACTTGAAGAGTCAGAAAAACCTTTAAATAACAGTAGAATTAAATATTTGAGAATATAGAAAAGAAAACGAAAATTCTGGTCGCACTAGGGAATGAACATTTCTTCCCAAATACTTTGTTTATGGCTGCTTATCTGATTTTAAAACCACTCATATTTCAGAGTAGTAGTTTAGATTAGATATTAGGATGAAATTCACTGCTGTGAAGGGTGGTGAGGCACTGGCAAGGTTGCCCAGAGTAGTCATCATGCTCCGTTCCCGGAAATGTCCGGAGCCAGTTTGGAGGGGGCTTTGAGCAACCTGATCTAGGGAATGTGTCCCTGCTCATAGCAGGGGGTTGGAAATAGGTGCTCTTTAAGGTCCCTTCCAACCCAAACCATTCTATGATTCTATGATTCAGACTGAACAAAACCAAATGCAATCTGAATTCGTGAATTCAGCCTTATTCAATATGGAGTATTATCAGTCAGGCCAGCTCTGTTCAATCTGCTATGTTATTTTCCATTGCTTGAATTTTTAGAAATTATCTCTGAACTGTAAAAATTATCTAAATGAATTCTTGAGCTACTTAAGTCCTACATGATTGTATCACTGTATCTTATGCCACATGACTAGAGGTACATCTCCAAAGATGCTACTCTTGAAGATGGAACCAAACAGCAAGAAAGTTTCTAAATACTCCTTATTATCTCCTTATTTAACAACTAATGTTATCCTTTTGCTGATGTTTAGGCTGAGGATGAACTTGGATAGCAAATGGTAGAAGTAATACGGATTTAAAAACAAGAACTGAAGGAAATAACAAAATGGCATAGGGGACTCAGGAGGTCAAGATGGTGTAGAATTCTGGATTAAAATTGTGATCGTTATGGAAGGCATTTCTTCCTCCTGTGTCCCAAGTCTAGAGCTTATGTGTGTGTGTATTTTGTTGTTGTTTCTGCTGCTGTTTGTTTGGTTTGGTTTTATTTTCCTTTATTATTTTTATTTTTATTTTAAATATATTTTTCTAATCACAGACCACTTCCTTTCCCCAGACTGCCAACTAAAGTCTTATCCCTCAGGCACAAAGAGCTACTTGCCTGGCAAAGATTGAAGGATGGGTGGTGCGCCCTTCTCCTCAGGGGCCACCTCCAGAGATGAAGCTGGAGCAGGGGAGGGAGCAGCCACGAAACCCAGCTCGGACCAAGGTGAGTCTGAGGCTCTGCACTGCTGGGTCAGTACACAGGCTGGAGCCTTCTACTGTTAACAGTAAAAATCGCATATTCACTGCACTGCACAAGCCTGACAGTCTCTCACAGGTGCAAGAAACTGCCAGCCAGCTAATCAGTAGTGTATTTACCCTCTAACTGGCAAAAACAAAGGCAATCTGGTGTATATATACTGAAGAATTTATAGTATCCTCTTTAGAAAGCACTTCAGATTATGCATCAACCTATTGCCTTGCTATCCAAATCTTTATCTTCTTGATTTTATTCATTCTGCTATGGAAAAGTGTTCAGTTGTCATTTTATGCAGAACACTGATTTACAAGATAAAGAATCTTGTAAAGTTTCATCCATCCTCAAAGCCCACAGGATCCAATAAGCCAAAAAGCTGGGGGGTTTAATCCTTTTCCTTCATTCTGACATATTTTCAAATTTTGTCTTCCATTCTGTCTTCACGTCCTTGATTTTTTACTCAATTAAAAACATATTCTGCTTATTTTTATTCTTATTTTTCCTAGGATAGAGTTATTTTTCTTCATAATTGTATGTATGAGGCTATGTTTAGGACTTGTGCTGAAATCAGTGTTGATAGCACATCAGGGTTATAGTTATTGTTAAGCAGTGTCGAGGCCTTTTCAGGCTGTGCAGAGAAATTGTGGCTACTCTGTTCCTGGAAGTGTTCCAGGTGAGGTTGGATGGGGCTTTGAGCAACCTGATCTAGAGGGAGTTGTCCCAGCCATGGCAGGCAGGTTGGAACTAGATGATTTTTAAAGTGTCTTCCTACCCAAATGATTCTAGGATTCTAAAGTTCACACAGTGCCCCACCAGTGAAGAGTGAAGAGTGGAGAGGCTGGAGGTGCATAGAAGTTGGGAGGGGACACAGAGGCCCCAACCCACCCAAGGGATATCCCAGACCAGATGACACTGTACTCAGCAGGAAGAGCTACGGGGAAGAAGGTACAAGTGGGGGGACATTTCGAGTTACTTCATTTGTTTTTCCAAGTAACTGTAACATATGATGGAGCCCTGTTTTCCTCAAAACAGCTGAACACCTACCCCCTGATGGCCACTAGTGAATGAATTCCTTGTTTTGCTTTTCCTGCATGCATGGCTTTTTTCTTTTTGTTCTGAACTGTCTTTATCTCATCCCATGAGGTTTTTTTTCTTTTACCCTTCCAATTCTTCCTCTCTTTTCCACTTGGATGCCCTGTCTCTGGGCTTGATTTCTTGGCTAACTGCTCAGTCAGCCTAGTTCCTAGGAAGTTCTTTCCAACACCACTGACTCATGTCTGTCTGATGATTACTCCCCTCCAGCAGCCTTTTTCATAAGTTGCTGTACACTGTTTTTTTCTCCTCTTTGCTACACTGCCATGTGAAGGCTTCTCCCCCAAGTCTGCTCAGTTTTTGACTGTGGAAGAAACAATCTATTGTCTTTTCTTTTTTAAAAAAAGGGCATATTAATTGAGATTGACAAACAAGAGTGATTATTTATGTTACCTACATTTTTTAAGTGCTCTGATGGATGGGTGCCACTATTACATAGTACTCATTTTGTTATTTTAAAATGATGCTACTGGTGTTGGTAACTCTGACTCATTTATAGTCCACTCTTTCTTCAGCCTGGCCTGTGACTGCCCTGTTGCATAGTATCATTAAAAATTTGAATATTTGAATACTTTGAATGCTACAAAAATTAAGAAAATATTGCTGATCTTGCATCTGTCAAAACAGGAGATATATTTACTACTAATATTATTTCTATTAATAAACATATGGAAGATGTGTTTTAAAAGAATATTCTCTTTATCTCTCTAAATCTCTTATGCCCATAAAAGACGTGTGTGTGCATTTGTGTAGAGAGGCTGTAGAGATTCTCTTAAGCAAAGATGTAGAAGTTCTGTAGTTATTGATTCAGTCCCTCAACCAAGTATATAAACTGTGTAATCTATTTATGCATTTTCAGGTATATAATTGTGATTAGGGCCTTATACTTACCAACATGTAATACATTGTGATTTTTTTTGACTAGGTAGATAACATATTGAAGCATTTCTAATGTTAATACAGTTGGTAGGTTTTGGGGTTTGGGCTCTAGGTTCAAAATTTTAGTTGCTTTTCTGTCATCATGATCAAGGTGCTAGAAGGCTTTCAAAGGATTTACATGCTCAGAACACTGTCCTATTATGTTTATAAATCATTGTGAATCAAAATTAAAACAAGAACTGAAGTCTGAAATGTATCAAAATTCTCAGGGTCTCTTTCTCCCTGAAGAGTAATAAAGGATCTCCTGTATTAATGGCTTGTTCAGAACTAGTGGAATTATTCTGAAGCATAAACTAAATAATCAATCAAGAATCAGTATCTGCCCTGCATTGAACTTTCCGTCTGTTTTGCAGGCAAGACCATTAATGTCTGGAATGGATTCCAAATGAACCATGGGTTAAAAGTCATTTGCAAACTATTTAAACTTCTTTATCTGGAGCTCCTGACACAAACTACTGTACGGAGGTAAAATGTATAATCATGAATATATCGACCAACAATTTGTCCACATAATAATGGGCAAAGCATTTAGTTCTAAATTTAAATGGCATGGTAAAAGACCCAAATGTATCACAGTCTTTATTTACACAATGCTTCTTTAGCATCATACATTTCTAGAAATAATAAATGTAATTACTTTCATTTGCATTTATTTGCAGGAATGCTGGTCTTTCTATTTGTATATGTAATTAGTTTTTCGAACACATGAACTTCAACCAGACTTCTGCTCTTTTGAAAAGATGAAAAAAGATTTTTTTTTAAAATTACATACTGCCTGATATAAAAATAAGCTACTTTGCTTTCAAAAGGCACAATTCTATATTTTCATGACCTTGATTCATTACTATGTGGACAAAGTTAAAGACAAGGTAGTGCTGAAAGGTGCACTATCTGTTAACTTCAGAGTGATTAATGACAAGACAAGTTATCAGGTATCTCAGAGTTGAGAACCCATTAGCTTGGGAGAAAACTGAAAAGCCAGGGGGAAGAAATAAGTCATAGTAATAAAAGGAGATGAAGAAGAAATGCAGTTCTGTTGACTATAGATTGATATGCTCTTGTAGCCATACTTAGTGCCAAAAGGAAATTCAAATGACTGCTTATGTTCAGTCCAGCTTTACATTCAAACAATCACAAGTTGACCAGTAAGCATTACATACTTAGGTAAGAGAAAAATAACAGATGCCAGAAGCAAACTAAAGAAATTATTCTCTAGAGTGAGTTCATAAACCCAAAAAGAACAAATCAAATATAAGAAAAAAAAATTATTTAGTAATTTTTCCCCACTAACATACTTACAAAAAGAAACCTAGACTGTATTGAATAGAATTGTAAGTATACAATATAATTTAATCAATAAAAGATGTACATAATTTCTTTTTCTTCATACTCTAAAGTTCTTCAGTCTACTCAATGTACTGTCTTAAAACTATTTAATTTGCCTTCTACAAGGATATCCATTTAAGAAAAGGAAAATATTTAGAAAGAATCAATCTCAAGAGGAATTGTATGAAATTTGCTTTACATTTCTAACTTCTCAGTGTTTGCAGTGATCTCCATAATTTAAAAAAATATATTCCTCATACAGCACAGTGTTTTTTTACAGGAATGAACTGTAGTATGAACTCCATGTATGATTTCTTGTGTTAATAGGCACCCACAGATGTTTCTGTATTGTACAATAGTTTAACATAGTGTATAAAGGCTCTCTGTGTTTTGAATAAAAATGGTTTCAGGAATAGTTCTGGTTATGTTTCCTTTTTATAGAACAATAGCAACAAAAAAACTCACAATGATATAGGCAAAACATTCTTTAGTTGTCAAGTGTTGATAAAATGGTGCCTACTAAGTGATATTCTACGAAATTAATTGAATAAAGACTACCTGCTGGCTTTAAATGCCAATAATAACATTAAGAAACTGTGAAACTGCAGCTTTTCGTACTGAACACTTATTAAGCTCTTTATTCCTGTGGTGAAATAGATTTCTTTTGGACAAACCAAGTGAAGAGTGCATGCCTGCGTTCCATACCAACATGCAGTCATGGAACACCTACGGGTGCAGTGATCAGGTCTTTCATGTGCAGATCACGGCAGTGACAAGTCTAAGCAGGGAAGACTGTGAGTATGGAGAGGAAGCAGGCAGTGCACCTTACAGCTCATGAAAGCTTCTATGTTGGTGGCAGGACTTTGGAAAATAAGTGATCTCTACCCAAACTGTGATAAAATACTCTCTAAACAAATACCACCTAATCATCAAGGCACTCACACTCTGTAATGATTTTGATATTCTGTAATTGTCTAACGTAAAGTTGACATAGTTAGGCTCGAACCTCCCCAGTTGGATGTGTTTGCTGCCTGTCTTCAGTGGTGTAACTGAGATAATGGAGTTAAATGATGTTTATTCACTTCTAATTGAAGTAACATATACCAAGCTTATTTATTTTTGACACACTACATACACACATGCTACATACCCACGCTCAGTGAAGATGTAAGAAATAGGAGCCTCTCTAAATTCCCTCTTTTGCCAGGATATAAATGATGAGGGGAAAGTCATGCATATCAGCCAGAAAGAATTCACTCCATGAATTCTGGATTATGGGAAACCACAATTAATTTTAATAAAACAATAAAAATAATTTATTAATTTTAATAAGTATTTTAAAATACCCACTTATCGTGGAGAAAATCATATTAATTTCCCAAAAACTTACTGCATAATGCTTGTATATTAGGTCATGACATTTTGCCTTGTTGTTAGACCATATCTATGCAGAAATATCTTTATTTAGAAACACAGTTATAGTGATCTAATACAGTTGGTGGATTTGAGACATCAGTGAGGAACTAAATTGTTTTAAAAAGACAATGATTAATAAATGTATACAATTAAATCCAGTTAATTTTGTGCCAAATAATGAATCACAAAGTAAAAAACTACATTGAAAAGGTGAGTACAGAGTGAGCAGATGCGGTTTGGCTATTTTGGTTTTTATTCATAAAACTAAATAAATGCTTAAGCCTTTTGCTCCTCTTGTCCAATAAAGCCATGGTTATCTTGGAGCTGCAATTCAGTACATTCAAAACATATTTCTTGCATTTCTAAATGTGTATCATTTACAGAATGCTGTTTGACTTGGGGTTTTCAATTTTTTGCAAATGATCACTGAATTAAATCCATAAAATTATGTTGGTCACACTGGAAAATGAGTCTGACACAAATGAGAGTCTGTAATTACAAATTATTGAAATTTGTTGGGGACAGCTTTTTGCTATGGATGAGTTTCAAAATACTACAGAAAAATAGGATGCAATCCAGTGAAATGTGCACAGTCTACAATTAGATAAGAATACTCATCTATGCAATAACTGACTAAATAACAGTGTTTAGAAATCAGTTTCATGCATTTAAGGCTTAACAATCAAAATGTGAATCAGTAATTTTTTGCCATTGCAAAAATTATTTGTTTAAATGGAAATACCTTCCTTAAAAAAATATATATTTTCTGAAACCCATGAAATACATTCTCCTCTACGTTTTTTCCTTTAGGTATAGATTCTAATTCGGAGTCATCAAATCATAGAATCTTAACTGGAAGGCTTTGGGTTGCCAAGCCGGAGGAAGAAAATGAACAATATGTGACTACTGACAAATCTATTCCACACCTAAGGAACTGGTAGGCCAGCTACTGGTGTTACAGAGAGGCAGCTGGCTATTTTACTACTACTAAAGGTAATATACTCACTATGATGAAAGAACAAAGGCGGTCAGAAAACGGTATCTTTACAGTGTCACAAAGCTGATGGCATGAAATGGCAAACCCTTGAGTTTTTATTTAAAGAAAGGACCTAGATAAGCATAGCTCTAGGACAGAAAGTAAAAATAGCATACTACTGAGTTTCAGAACACTGGTCGTCACTACTGTAGTACTTAATTTGCTGAGAAGGAAAAATTAAATCTTCATGCATAGTCTAGGCAAAGCAGTTTTGTATTTAGAGCACTGAGAGGTAGTTTAGAAGTTGCAGATGTCAGAATTACCTATGTAACATGCAGTTTGTTTGCAGATATCAAGCTATAGGTTGCTACATGTGACAGGATGCCTGACAATTGCAATTTAAATACCAATAGTAACACATTAAAGGGTTCAGATTCAATTACTCAGAAGAGCATAGAAGAAGAAATTGATGGAAGTCTTTTTTAACGTTTAGCTTTTTAAAAGATCAAATGGAAAATGTCAAGTAATCAAGCTATTTGCAAATACCTGAAAGACAATAAAGATACCATAAAATAGCAAAAATAGACAACACAAGTTGTAACTTACAAATTGTCAAACCAGTCTATATGAACAGTAAAACAGTCAAATAGTCTATGAACAGTCAAATGTCTATAAAGAACAACAAATATTTTACTGACATGTATATTACATTTATTGTAATATAGAATTTGACATTGCTTTTCATAAATAGTTGAAGAAAACATATCCTTGTTCCATCTCAGATTACATGTTCAATTGAAAAAACAATGTAAAATAGAAAGGGAATCACTATAGAAACTCCTGCTTAAAAGAACAAGAAGCATCAACATTTTAGTGAACAGGATTCCCAAAGACAATTCGAATGAACTTGAGTTCAGCTTAGGAAAAAAAACGCAAAAGTTTTGGAATAATGTGATGGCAGCTTCCAAGTACAAGAAAGATTTCAAGATTTTCCCTCTAAGAAAATCCTGTAATAGTTTGAGTGACCAAAATAAAGCAACCCTTTCCATAGACTGAGTCAGCATGGAGGTCTGCGTGGTGTTTGGAGGACTGTTCAATACTACACAATTTGGGGTTTCCAAAATCTATACAGATATAAGATTATGTATACTATTTCATCATCATCATCATCATTATTATTATTATCACTATTATTATTACTTTGTTATCCATTATAGATATAAATTTAAATTATTGTTTAGCATAAGGCTTTACAGAGCCTGAGTGCCCTTCTTCTTGGGGTCCTAACAGATTAGCATCTACTGGTAAAAACCTTCATGCTAAGAAGTGCTACAAAAAAAGGTGAGGGACGATGACTAGAAGTCATGTAGTGGTTATCTTGTTGCAGCCTAACAAAAGAAAATATTTTTTCTTCTTGGGAATGTTATAGGTATCCAGCAGTGGAGAAGAGGGATGAAGTAGATTATACTGATATTAATTTAATATTACATTTCTTTGATTTTTTTTTAGCCAGCATGGAAGTCAGGCAGCATACACTACCTCAGAGGATGTTCTTTGCTTTGTCAAAGGCAAGTGTGAGATGTATTTGGGTTCTTAAAAATAATTTCATCAGAACACTGTTTAAGTATAAACGTAGAACAAAGCTAGAGTAAAATGCAAAACTGGCAAATAAACAAGCTGCTCACCATAAATGAAAGTTTTAAAATGCTAATGAAGGAAATTAAAAATATCAACAAAATGGAAAATGGTATCATATCAAACGTCTTTGCAGTGGCTTCAAATTATGTATGTCCCTATGATGGTGCTATTGCACAACATTTCAAAGGAGATGATCAATTTCTGTCAACTGATGGAAAAGAAATCCTAAATCCCTGGTGCAAGGCGAACAATTCAGTACCATTAAATCATTCATCTATCATTTCTGACAAAACACTAAATGAAACTTAAGCTACCCATCAAGAAGCAGATAGTAGCAGTACCACCTTTGTGATATGCTTAAAACTGCTTAACAGCTGCAGTAGAGTCATTCAGCAGAAACTTGCAGCATTCCCACCAAAATACAGAAATGTAGGAGACATTACTAACTCAGAAAGACTGTGCTTTTGGCAAAGTTCATATAAAAAACATTTTTCACTTGAAAGATAATGTTCATCTCTTCAAATAGAAAAATGACTTCTCAGGCATGATAATGACCATACTGATTCTCCCAGTGATAAAAATATTATTAGGAGAATTATGCTTGACAGTGCTGATCCTAATAACCTTCTAGCTAATCTGTTCAGTTTCTGGTTTTACTGGTTTTGTCTGGGATCAAGTCAATTTTATTCATAGTAATTAGTATGATGCTGTGTTTTGGATTTGTGATGGAAACCGTTCTGAAAAATCAGTCATGTTTTAGTTATTGCTGTGCTTACACACAGCATCAAGGCGTTTTCTGCTCCTTCCCCCACTCTACCAACGTGCAGGCTGGGGGTGCAAAAGGAGGTAGGAGGGAACATGGGCAGGATAGCTGACCACAACTGACCAAAGTGATACTCCACTCCATACGGTGTCATGCTCAGCAACAAAAAGCTGGAAAAGGAAAAAAAAGGAGGATATCTGTATTGATGCTGTTTGTCTTCCCAAGTAACAATTACATGTGATGGAGCCCTGCTCTCCTGGTGATGGCTGAACACCTTCCGGCCCATAGGAAGTGGTGAATGAATTCCTTATTTTGCTGTTCTTGTGTGGACAGCTTTATCTTTACCTATTAAACTGTTTTTAGCTCAACCCATGAGTTTTCTCACATTTACCCTTTAGATTCTCTCCCCCACCTCACTGGTGGGGAGTGAGCAAGGCTGCGTGGGGCTTTCCTACCTCCTGCGGTTAAACCAGGATCAAAGCTGGTATGATTCCTACAACAAAGGAAATTTTAAAATAACACTATGCATCACTACAAACCACTCAGTACTATCAGCTACCAGATTTCCTGAAGGCTTCAGGAAAAATTTGTTATACAGGCAAGTTTTCAAATATATTTTTTAATTTCATAATGGGTGAGACACAGGTCGTTGTTTAAAGCTGACTGTTTTTGTCTTTCAGTGATAAAAAGTTAAAATGCAATAACTTGTTTGATAGTACAACCTGTAGGTTGTACTTTGTTGGCAGAAAGGAACCTGTATTTCTCAGAATATGTAAGAAAGAGATTTTGTGCTGATATGTAATTGCTGTGCTATAGACTGCTCTTTGCCAATCATTGTGTACATATTAGGATATATGCCATACATCATCAACTCTTTTGATCAAAACAAGAGATTAAGCCTTCACATCAACATCAAGGAAATTAAGCTCCTCATCCATCTTCACAGTACTGAAGAGCTAGAAGATGCTGAAAAGTCAGTTAGATCTGTGCATTGCCACTGAATAACTTAAAAATCTGTGTTAGAATTTAGCTAGGCTGGCAATATAACTGATAAAATATACATGGATGACAAAGAGATGAATTCATGTTCTGGTTTGGGACATTAAAAACTCATCATTCATTATTTTGAAGGCAAGTATGTTCTATTAACTTTTTCAAAACCAGTTTTATGTAATGTGCAGAAGTTAAGAAACTTGCAGTCATCTGAATAAACATCTTAGTGTTTCCTTTATGAGTCTGAATGAATTATTTTGCTGATATAAAGTGACAGAATATCATTTTGACTACTGAGAAAAGCAACACAGCTGGATGCTTTTTTAAGAACAAATACACTTGTACAGGTGTCTCTATGTCATGTAATAGACTGCTCCTGACATAGAGACAACAATGACTGAAATTGCAGCAAGAATTAATGTAAGGGTGGTATTTTCTATTTTTTCAATTTCGCAGTATTTTATCTTATTCTTTTTATTTTTTCCATCTCTGTATGAATTTCATAGGTTATTATTATCAACCCACTGTGAAATAGTAACAGTAAACTTTTATTTTTGCTCATAAACTGAGGATTTGATTTCAATTTTTTTTCTTTTAGAAATTTGTTACTTGCTTAATGCTGAGGATTTTAAACACTGCTGTTCAAAGTGGTAGTGACTTTATTGGCTATGTCATTTTCATTATTTCCTGTAGAACTATGTCTTCTTTATAGAATGACTATTATTTTTAATATTTGCTTTGTCAGAGTTGGTGAGAGACTTCAGTATGCTCTCTAAGCTTTCATATCACCTTGTGGGTTTTATTTTTTTCCTCTTAGTAAGTGTAATTTATAACTCTGTAAGTGAAATGGCAGCACAGGAAGAACCAAAAAGAAATATTACATCTCTATTTTTTCATCAATATTAACCCAATATATTGCAATGTATGCTTTGTCTTCACCAATACAACTGTGATTGCTAAATATGAATAATGACAGTCAAACCATGAGCAATCTCTGTTTGTTGTATTATCTACCTATCTGTCTATTCATCCATCACCCCACTATCCAATCACTTCCATAAAAATGAATAGTGATATATTTTATGGACCTAATGGAGCCTTTGGCATGTCTCCCATTTCAGGGCCAGCATTGTGCTGAGGTAGAGCTCTTTTGTTCCTGGTATTTGCTGTGGTTTATGGTTAACAAAGAATGCCATATTTCAGCAACCTTTCATTCATCAGCCTCATTGATTACCCGAGATTTCCAAACATAACTGGTATTACAAACACTCACTTTTGCCTTTTTGCAAAGAATGTTTCTGGTTTTATTTCAACCACTTCCTTTCCTCCTATTTTGTATTCTATTATCTCTTCTTTTGTTTTCAGGGGTGTTTTCTTTCCCTTTGAATACTAATTATGAAACTTAAAATGTCTTCCTCTAAATCCTCATTTCTATTCAGTTTATTAGCTGATACCACCTCCTGAGCCTATCTTCTGTGAAGTATCACAAACATTCAACTCAGTTTTATAGAAACAAATCTTTCTCCTGTTTTTTCTTTTCTTGCCACTCCTCCACTATGTCCTCTTTCGTGGTCTCATAGTATCTTCTCAAGTTATATAAAAAGTTATTATTAAATCTTGGCTTTAAATGCTTTGAGTTCTACACTGATTACAGTTACATAAAACTGAGTCTGGATAATGTATCTGTAAACGTCTATTAAGAAAAGAGAATATATGCTCACTTCTGGCCCTATGGAAATGCTCCTTTTGCTTTCTACTGCTTGTTATATTTCATACATATATATATTTGTAGTGGGTTGAACCTGGGTTGATTAATGGGCTTTTAAGCCAATCACTTTTACAATTTTGCATATAAAAAGCCCGTGCAGCGCGGGAGATTCCTCTTTGTCTTTGGGCTCAAGGGCCGAGGGGTGGCCGAAGGTAGAGGGGCCTGGGCCCGGGTCTGAGCCAGGCCCTTCCCCTCGACCCCTCAGCAAGGCAGCGGCGAGGGGCCGGCTCTCAGCTCTGAAGGGCCCGGGCTCAGGCTCGAGCTCGAGCTGGGCTCCTCCTGATTTCTCAGCGCGGCAGCGGTGCGGTGTGGAGCCGACCTTCTACTCCCAGGGGAGAGCTGTTTTTCACTCTGCAGGCATTGTGTGACCAAAGCCACGTGGTCGGAGATCTGAAGCCACCAAAACTCTGTACTGGGACTGGTGGGGCTGGCAGGGCACCTTTACAGCTAGCACAGCTCTCACCAAAACTGAAGAAACACCACATTGCAACCAACAAAAGACACCTTTTCTTTCAAGTCAGTGAGGAAAGAAGAGAAAAGTAAAGTCACATGGGACGAAACCGAACATAGCAGCTCCAAGGTCGGAAACAGGGGGGAAGGGATAAGACCACATGGGAAGGCAGCTAGATGATGACAGGAAAAAAAGAGGGCTGCTGTGCTTTTTGGTGCAAAGCTTAAAAAAATTTCTTGTAAAGTCATAGAAAGGACTTTAATTCATTTGGAAAAAATTTGGGAGGATGAGAAATTCTTGCGCAACCTGTGACTTTAAAGAGAGGCCCACATCAGGTCATACAGAA
>VYXC01005513.1:0-12337 GCA_013397175.1 Platysteira castanea | reverse complement strand
GTATTTAGCATTGGTACTCCTTAACTGTTTGTTTGTTAAATAAATAGTTATTATTTTCTCTTTCACATTCCTCCGAGGAAAATCTTTTTTTTCCCGGGACCCAGTGGGGGAGGGGTGGCTATAGCCTGCTTTTCTTTGAGGAGACGCTCTCTGTGGACGTTCTCCTTATATTTGGCCAAAACTACAACAAGGGGTTTAAAAGTTTGCTTTAATTCCTTATAATTTTTTTTTTCATTCTGTTAATAATAAACTTTCTTTTATATTGCAACTGTTTAAGTGTAGACCTTGTTTTGTCCTGAAGTTTCTTTACATTTTCCTCAATAAATCTATAGTCCCCTTATACACATGATTAAATTTCTAATGTTTAGCATTTAAACCAGCATCAAACTACGACGACATTTTATTAAATAAAGATTATTACACTGCCATGTTTTAAACTTGTATGAGAAGCAGCATTACCTTTCCCAAAAGAATCTTTTACAGAACTGGCTAATTCATTAATGAATATTATTGATGATATTCCCCTTCATGAAGCACCTAGCAGATGCTGAAACAATAAACTAAAATTAACAATTAGCTAGAATTTACATCCAAACATTTTCTCATTCCCTATTTCCCCATTTGTTTACACCTCGTGATTAATCCCCTTTTTATATGCTAATAAAATGAAACCCACAGAATTTTTCCATCATATTTTAGGCAATCAACTGAAACATACAAGTTCCTATCTTACTAACTGTGATATCTTTGTTGTCAGTGGAGAGACAGACAATTCTAGGCCAGATCAAGTAAGATCGAAATAAATGTCTCCACTGACTTAAATTTTGATTTTGCTAAAATCTGAAAAAAACACAGTTGAAAACATAACAAAAATTCCGATAGTGACTCAGATGCTAAAAATGATCATTTGAGAAAATTATTTATATACAGTGATAAGCTTTTAAACACCATTGCTTTTCATTGTAAGCTATTGCAGACTAGACAGCTATGTTAAAGTGAATAATCATAAAACTGTGGGAGGGGTTCCGAACAGTTCAAAGTAGAGCTTTTGAAAATATAGAAATGTATCAGACTGCAATTTGACACACACAGTTTGCCAATTAATGATATAAAATTGTGTAACAAGATCATGAAGCTGTCCATAACTTAGAGCATGTCTGGAAGTGTCTTTATAGTGCACAAAAGGCTACGTGAAAAAGAACTGATTCTGCAGATGTCATGCTTCAGAACTGCATATGCATGCTCATCACTCTGGTATCCTACAACTTATTACTACATACCTAAGTATTGTTCTATTGTCATTAAAGAAAATTTTATTTAGTATTTGGTCTGAAGCTTTTCTGACTCATTGGTCTCATTACTCATTTCTAATGACTGTCTGTTTAAACCAGATATAAGATTTGGGATAAGTAGACTCAAAATCATGTAGCTAATTTCATCTTCTTCAAAAGAAATACAAGCATCTAGGGATTTTTTCATCTGTCATTGTCTCTTCCTGGTGTACCAGAAATATTAATACACCTGTACTCAGTGCCATTCTGAGTACATCTTTCCTCCTCCCTTTCTTAGGCCTCAATTCACTCCACTCCAGACTGCTACACATCCTGCAGGGAAATACCTGCTCCAGCATAGTCTTCACCACAAGCTGCAAGGGAAAATCTGCTCTGGTGCCTGCAGCACCTCTTCCCCCTCCCTTTACTGCTCTTGGTATCCATTGAGCTGTTTCTCACATATTTTTTACTTTATTCCTCTATAACTGTGGGGTGTTTTGTCCTTTCTTAAGTGTATTTTACCCAAGGTGCTGATGCCTTTTCCTGGGCTTAGAATTAAAAGCCAAACATGGTTGGAGGGTGAAAAGGGATTTTACCTCGGTATTTATTAAGGATCCTTAGATCCAGGCAGGAGCATCCAGCAGGAATGCCCCCCAGAATGACGCACGGAACGCACGTTGGAGAATGCACACTGGACAATGCACCCACACAATGATTTGCATATACAATTATAGACCTTGCATANACATAAAAGCTGCATAAAAGTGTATATGAAGGGGGATATGAGAGGAGTATATGAAAAAGCAAAAATCATTATGGCATCAGTGCCCCCACCTCGGCTGTGGGCTTAGCCATGACCTGTAGTAGGCGGGTTGGAGCTGGCTGGAACTGCTGCTTGAACCAGGCACTCTATATGATGATAAATATGGCTAAGCCCCCTGAAGAAAGTGGATGGAGTCTAGAATTCTTTGGGGTATCTTATCCTCTTCTTTTTTTATATAATTTTATATCCTTTTAAATAATAATGGTATCAAGTAACAGCCCCTTCTTTTGCACATATGAAAACTCTTTGTAAAGATGGTGTTTTATTTTCTCCTAGCTAAATGAGATTCTTAGAATCATATAATCACAAGATATGCTGAGCTGGACCCATAAGGATCACTGAGTTCAACTCCTGGCCCTGCAACGGACAGCCCAAGAATCACACCATGTACCTGAGTGCAATGTACAAACATTTCTTGAACTCTGTCAGGCTTGGTGCTGTGACCTTGTCTCTGGGGAGCCTGTTCCAGTGCTCAACCACCCTCTGGGTGGAGGACCTTTTCCTGATATCCAGCGTAAACGTCCCCTGACCTGAAGCTTCAGACCACTTCCTCAAGACCTGTCACTGGTCACAAGAGAGAAGAGATACCTGCCCCTCCTCCTCATGAAGAAGTTGTAAACTGCAATGAGGTCTCCCCTTAGTCTGCTGAACTGAAAGACCTGGGAGTCCCATCCATCCAATGAATGCAGCTGCTGCTTTCCTGTTTGCAGGCTCAGCCAGCAGCCAAAATGAACGTGTATGCCAGAGATGCACACATACAGAGGACACTAATGCAACCAGCTGCATAGACTACCCACAGATAAGGCATGGCCTTTAACAGCACCCACCCAGAATCCAGGTAAAACATATGCACAAACAGCCAAATCCTAGTCTCTTCTCTGACTGATCAGGATTGAAGCTTGCTAGTAAATATACACAGCTCCTTATTGTCTGTTTCAGAAGGACTGACACATTTTTGAATCCCTTCAATAGCAGTATGGAACCTCAGCTCATCTAATATTGATGCCCCAATCCTGTGCCTCCTACTCGCCAGATAGTTCAGCTTGAAGTGTGCTAGTGAATTGCACATGCACATACACACACACACACACGTGCACATGCACTTATGTACACACACTCAGAGACCAGCTTAGAGGAAAATATAAACATTTTATCTTCCAAGTGGCTCCTGCCAGTCCACACAGGCCCCGTCACTCTTGCTCTGCTCTCCACTTGCTGGTGCTGGTGCTCACCTGCTCCGACTGGCACCAGGCGTGGGAGCCACCATCACTCAGAGTCTGATGCCTTTTGCTGGCACTAAATTGACTCCCTTCAGACACACACTTCTACACTCTCCCTTCAGCTTGTTGATGCTGAGACCCTCATTTTCTCCAGCTGCAAAGACATTAGGGCCACTATCACCAATGGTCTAACTCAAATTGCAGACACCAAACTCAGCCACTTTTTTCTCTCCAGTTCTGGCATTGGGACCTTAGAATGCATAGATGGGGAGAGAGTGAGATTATGTGGAAAGAGAGTTAAAAAAAGATTTAATAAAAAGAATGGATAGAGTACAGTGATTCAGTGCAGGTCTCAGTCAGACAAGAGTACTGAGCAGCAACTGCTTACACACTACCAGCCTGGTTTTCCCTCCTTCCTCTCTGTACCCACCCCGTCTTTGTTTTACCCATATTCCCTTCCTCTAAATGCTTCTTAATAAGTCTAAGGGTGCAAATTCTGGTATGAATCGGAGTATTCAGTCATAAGAATACTGGCAAACCTAATGCTAGCTGTTTGCTGTTATGTTAAAAGTCTTCCTTCAGGAAAGAGTAAAGAGGGTGTTGAGAGCTCAGTGAATGAACTAAATAATTAATAAAAAAAACCCCCCCTACATAACTACATGAGAATTTACACTGCTTGCCTAATAGATCCTTGTGAACACAACTTGGACGCAGCAACCTTTACTTATTTTGAATAAATGCTTTCAGAGCATTTTTTTTTTCTTATAATTTTATTTGCATCCCATCTATATAGAGTAACAAGTATTTTTAATATTTTCATTCAGATCAGGTGAACTAGTTACTGCCAGTGTCTTGCCTCATTTTAGAAAAAAGGTAGGACAAAGTTTACAAAATCTTAAACATAATGTGCACAATCTTGTTTTTATGTTTTGTTTTCTGTGTGTGAGTTCAATATCAAGACAGAAGAATGTTTTGAGTTTTCTGCTAATTTCACACAATTAAAATAGTATTCAACTTACAGGACTCATAATTTCACCACTCACCTTGGCTGAGAACACAACACAGCTGCAATGGAACAACAATAGGAAATGGCCTGTTTTCCTAGAAAAATGTCTGTTTTCACATGGGTAGTATTCTTTCAGGTAGCTATTCTTGAAATTGCCTTTGTACCAGCCAGCATCTTTACACAGGACTATAGGAAGACATGCAGACTTAAACCACCACATTTGGTGAAAAAATAATTGTTAGTCAATCAGTCCTGTTATACTACAGAAGCAGAAAAAAATCGTTAAAATCCTTCTCCTTCTAAGATACATATGCTTAGAAACAAAAAAAGGATTCCCCGTTTTCTTTTAGCTAAGTAAAGATTAAAAAGGTAGCTAGTTACACTCATAGTCTCCTTTTCCCCTTCTCAATCCATACCATTTGCTTGGAGAGTAGGTTGCAAAGTATCTTTCCCTCCAGTAGTTCAGAGTATTAAACTATCTTCATGTCATTATGGGTTTGGATTTACTGCATCTGGAAGGGTGTTCCTCCTGTCTTATTTCTCCTCTCCCTCACTATGTCAGAACTGCAAGAGCAAGAAAGATTTTTATAGGGAAAATTTCAAAAGTGATGTGCCTACACAATTTGTGTGAAAGGTAAGTGTTCTAAAAAGATATGGACCATGAGTGGGGGGAAAAACAGCTCTAGAAAACTTTGCTAATGGACTTTTTTAATTTGAAAAAAGAGGGTTTTTTTTTTCAGTTTTCTCTGAGTTATGCTGACCATGATTCTTCTATGGTGAAAGAAAGGGAAGAAAAAGAGAATATCAAACAGATTCACTAGGAATTTAGAATTCAGCATGCCTATCCCATTTTTTTTAAAAATATAGTTCTATACAGACTTAATGAAAATATCAACAAGGATCTCCAGTCTTTCACTATGAAAATAAAGATTGGCTCTTTGATCCCTCTAACTCCATTATGCTTTTTTTTTTCTTTTAACTCTTTGTCTCAATTTAATAATTTCTGTGTATTATATAATTTAAAAGGATAAGTGATGCTTCCGAGAAACAGACATTTGGAAAAGTTTTACTATCCTTGGATACTGAAGAGCTAGCTTTATACTTAACTCCTTAAAGAATGTTCTTCTGAGTGAGTACTTTTCTCACATCCATACAGTAAACTTCCGCTGTGAAACACAAGAATAAATCATTTTTGACTCCTATCCTAATCCCCCAAGAGTGTTTACATAGGATGGTTTTAGATACATTTTTTTCATACAAGCTTTTCTCATGAAAACATCTTATTTGTCCCATATATCATAAATAAACCAATTAACTTCCTTCTTTTTAATCATCACACCTCTAAATCATGACATTATTGACTCTTTAGATTATTTCTAACCTTTATTTCTAATTCATCTATAAGAGGATGTTGAAATTATGAATTCAAATGTCATGACCATTCAAAATCATCCACCCAGGAAGAGTTCTGATTCTTGTGAACTCTGTATTTGAGAACCAGTGAGTCAGTGATTGAGAATCTTTCTCTGTTATACCGCCAATAGAAGAAAGGTACTTGTGGATAGGATCTGATTATGAAAAGCTCCTATCATTTATAGAATGTACATGACTTCTATTAGTACATGAGTAATTTGGAAGTCTAACTTCCATGTTTTAAAAAACCTATTTTTAAAAATCTAAGGAGATGGCAAACTGTGCAGTAATCATCTAAAATAACTGTTTTAATAAAGCTAAAATTCATAGCATTATTACAAAAGATAAAATTATTGTAAGAAAGGGAAAAAAGGTGTTTCCTACCTGTAAAGCCCTTGTCACACTCACAAAGAAAAGTGTTTGGAGTAACATTGATGCAGTTCCCATTGAAACATGTAGATGGCTGGCACTGTCCAACTATTTCTGTACAGTTTTCACCTATGTCAAAGGAATAATAGGAACATTGAACTTAGTAAATATTTAGGGGGTTTGGTGAATATTTTAAAATGTCAAATTTATAGCTACAATATAGATAGGCAAATGGGTAGATATGTATTTGTGCTAACATTGTTCATTAGTTTGCTCCAAACTTGCTGAAATTCTAAGGCAAGTCAGAAAGATATTAATCTGCTTTTATATAAACTACTGTGCTCAACCTCATCTGACATATAGTTACAAATTCACATATAGCTTAAAATGCAGAAATGCTACTAGAACTGTGGTATTTATTTCTTTTACCATGAATCTAGCTTACAGTTTCTTTCAGCATTGAGAACAAAAGATGTTCTCATGTCGAGTGGAAATGCGAGAATATTTTTAATATGCAGCTTTCTGGAAATTACAATTCCAGTTATAAGTTGTTTATGCTATTACAGCATAAGGGTCTAAATACCATATAATTATGCTTGCCTCTTGAATTATTGCTGTTACATTATTTACACTTCAAAAAGTTTTCAAATTTCTAATGCACTTCATGTTATGGGAGGCACTGTTTCCTCCCTTACTCTTGTGTAGCCATGCACATAATATATGGTGGTTTAGTCCCCTAATTCTTCTTGTTTACATACAGTTTATTTATGGAGCAGTACTGTCAGTACAAAATGATGGCATTACCTAAAACTCTCCTATATAGGCTAACAAAATGTTTTAAGCATTGCTTGTTGATAACATTAAGCATGATGATTGCTTTTAACAGAATTGCTTTCGAATTTTTTCATTCATTTAAGTTCAGTTAGTACCAGACACTTTTGATATTACTATTTTCAAAGAATTTTACACAGCCTCCAGTAATGATAAAATATAAAACAAATATAAAACATACTGCATATCATCAATGTTTTCCACTGTCTAATTGCACTTTTAATAATTACAAAAATATTTTTCTCATAACATTGGCTTATTCATACCTGCATAATCTTCTATTGGCAAATGCATTAGTACCAAATTATTATGCACTTTGAAAAGCAATTAAAAATAAATTACAGCAATCTTTATGCAACATAAGCTTCATTTCTATGAAGTGTGTTCTATGAACCTCACTCATTCCTGAGTCATCAGCTGTGCTTCATAGCATAGCATCACTATTGTGAGAGCATAGATGTTCAGTCCAACAGAAGAACTTTTCAAGAATTCTGCTCCACAAGTACAAAAAGAGCTATGACAATTTTTTTTTTTTTTTTTTATTTGTGATGAGAACAAATACTTCTGGTACTTTCTAAAACGTACCCAAACTCTATTGGTCTGAATGCAGGAACAACATCCTCATAATTTTCTTAATTCATTTTTTTTCCTACATGAAATAAAGATAATGGTCAGATAAGAATTTACCCAGTCCTGTCGTACTCTCTGGTATTGTAATCTGAAACCAAATTCAGTTTCTCCAATGGGTTTTGGGTAAGTACTGCAATATTTCCTAGTAGGATTACTTGATTTTTCTTTTTTCATTTGACATATTTAATTTGGTGATAACAGTATCTTTAACAAATTGCCTTTGAAAAAACTCTAGGGGACAGAATAATCTGAAAGAAAAAATCAAGTATTTTGTTTTGCTTGTCCTTCTAATTTAAGGTTTGACTTTACAGTTAAACCAAATTTTGATTTAAAAATTTCACTGTGTAATTTGAAAGGTCTTTTAACTGAAAATGGAGGGGAGTTTTGGCAGGTTGTATGAAATGCTCATTTCAACAAAACCATTTACTCTTTTTCATCAGTTTGGATAGCTAGCTATTTTTGGGGGAGGTTACTCCAAATTATTTATGTTATTTGGTCTAAGAAACTGAACTGCAGAACAAAAAAGGAAAAAAACCCAATTTCTTCTGTAAGTCAACAAGTACTTATTAATGTCTCATGCTTAAATAGGAAAGAGGCATGATAAGAACTTATTCTGTTTTTCTTTGCAGTGCACTTACGAATGTCAGCAGGTACAAACTGTGTTCAAATGCCTGCACAGTCTCCCATAAGTGACTCCTTGCAAAAAAAGATTCTGCAGTTGTGGTAGCAGCAGTGGGAAATCAAATTTTACAAAAGCACTGCTAGTGCTATTCTTACTGTTTAATAATCTATTAAAGAAAATGTATGATTGTTTATATAGTGTATGATAACATTTATTCCTAGATGAGAAAAGAAATACCTGAAAATTTTGGAGGACATGTGCATTCATAAGAATCTCCAGAAAGTTCTGACTTCTCAGTGCAGGAGGCATTGTTGTGGCAAGGTTTAGTGGAGCATATATCAAACTTCTGGCAGAATGTTCCTGAATACTGTGGGAAACAGTGGCAATTATATGCTTTTTCCCAAACATGGCTTAGACATTTTCCATGCCCAGAGCATAGCGGTGCATCCAGAGACTGCTGGCAAAACTGCTGCTTCACAGTTATGTTCAGACGAAGGCCCATGTTGCACAGTAGCGGACCTCTCTTGTGAAGTTCTGCAAAGTAATGAGTTCCAACACCAAGCCAGTTAGGGTCCACTTGGTGCAGTCCTCTTATCTGGCAAACAAAAATCAACTGCTCTTGAAGAAAACCAGCCTGGGGGCAGTTAATAAATTCTTCCTTGGAGACATTTACCAAATTCATTCCATAGGACTGAAAGGAGGGCTCAGAGGAGATGAAGAGACTGTCACCTAATTGAAGCTGTAAAGGGCAAATCTGAGGGATTCTGAGGTTACGTTCTTCAGAGATTTCTCCAATAATACTTTTATTCATATTCCAGCATTCAGTATAGAAGTCTGAACAGACATTTTCCCTTGGTGTCCATTTTATTACGGTAGGTTTTGGTTCTGTTCTCCATTCAGTAGTCATTTGCCTCTCACATATTACCTGCCCATTGACAATGCAAAGTTGAAGAAAGAACACTAACATGCAAAATGTTGATTTCGTAGTCATCATTTCACCTGACCAATGGAAGTTTTCTTTCACATCTGCTTCAATATTGAAGATAACTTCAGAACACTTGTTCCTTAAGGTTCTTATGTATTTTCCATGGCAGCCTAGGAATTCAGAGGAAAATATTTCTGTTTTCATACTAAACACAGTTGAATATTAAAACCTCATTACAAAACAGAAAATGTACAACAAATCAAGGTCAGCGTCTAATTAGTAATGGGAAACTGGAATAAGTCCAATGAACTGATCAGAATTACAACACTGTAACAAAAGTCAGTTTTTTCCTATTTTTATTCCTGCTAAAGATTTGATATGTATTTAGTGCATTTCATTGTACTTGTGTGCAGAAGAGAAAGAGCTTAAAGGCATACTTTTCATGTTCCCCACCCATGTTGACAAAACTAATGCTAATAAAGGTAAGATGGGACATCTGAGGCAAAATGAACAACTAAATAAGAACATCTAAGTTCTAGTCACGAGCTTTAACCATAAAGATTTTTCTGATAATCATTTACCAGTTTATTACAAAAGTAGATATTCCAAAGATGTAGGGCTGAGAATTTTAACTTTATGAAGAGAATATGCAAGCAGTACTCAAGGTCCCCGTGCTGGAGCAGAGGAAGGACTCCTCTTCAGAGCAGAGGCAGAAACAACCTCTGGTGAACTGATCACAACCCCCGTTCCTTGTCTTCCTTTGCCGCTGGGGTAAGAGGTAGATCTGGGGAAGAGGGAGGGGCTTCAGGTGTTTTTAAGAGCTTATTTTACTTCTCATTATTCTGATCTGATTTTGTTAGTAATAAATTCAATTAATATCTCTGATTCAAGTTTGTTTTGCCCATGACAGTATCTGGTGAGTGACCTCTCTCTGTCCTTATATCAGCTCATGAACCCTTCATTATATTTTCTCTCCCCTGTCCAGTGTGGAGGAAAGTGATGGAATAGGCTTGGTGGGTGCCTGGCATCTACTCAGGGTCAACACACTACACTGATTTATCACAAAAGTGCACACAGATTATGATACTGCTTTAAGTACATGATTTCCTTAAATGTCCTCATCTTCCCCAAAATTCTTCAAGTGTATTTTGGTCCATACTCTGGACTAGACTGAAAGATCAAAGAAGGACAGAAAAGATACTGTTTGAGGAACCCTTTAGTTGAAGAATTTTAAACAACTTAATGATCTGGAAATTATAGGATAACATTAGAGGGTCATATTCAGTCTCTCCTATTTTTACCTAAATGGGGATGAAAATATCTATGTCCTATTAGTAAATTGCTGAACATGTGAACCTGTCCCAATGACCTTCGTGCAGCAGAGTGGCCAGCACTGTTTGAGCCTTTGAAGACACCAGGAAAGTGTGGACTATGACTAACTATTAGAATTAACAGAGATTTGGAGTTTGGACTATTGAACTCAGAAAGGGTAGAAACTAGATTTTGATCCTTCTCCCAGAATAGTTTTCATTTTAATTTAATTACTGAATCCCAATTCTGCCTTCAAAGAGTTTCAATAACTCTAGCCACATAGCTTCAAAGCTAGGCAAGTATGTTAATTTCTAATTTTCTCTCTCTGCCTCTGTATTTTCACCCCTGCGAGTCAACTCCCCATGGAAAGAAAGAAAGGACACAGATCTGCAAGAAAACTACTAGTCTTGTTCCTGAATACTCATAGTCCTTCTATTTTGAGACCATTTCATTATCTTCAGAATCTCATGATGTTCAAAGATACCATTAGATAATGGAGTATCAAATGGGAAGTTTGGGTCATTTAGTACTTTTTTTCTTTTAAGGTAGTAGTCTTGAACTATTATGTTCATTATAACTGCTATTACATCTGTCATTGTTATCAGGTATAAAAGTCTATGGTCTATATTACTGCATAGATTTAGAAATCCTACAATCAGCAACCCATCTTTTCATACCTATTTCATAATGAGATTTTCTCAGGTGTTACTAAAATAGACCTCTACAAAAGGTTATTTTTTTTTCCTTTTAGACGCTTCAAAAAGGAAGCTATTGCATGTCTAATGCAGAAGAGTTCTTGCTCACTTACATTTAGTCCTTCATCCGTGTAATTATGCATCATTCTGGTGTCATATATAAATTTCATTTTTACTGGTAATAAAAATGTGCTTCCTCCCAGTATTTATATGGGATAAATCTGAGCTACTTTAAAATAAATGGTTGGTAGCATTTTAACAGTGGTTATTATTCACAAAAAATCATTATTAGTCTTTATGTAGCTAAAAAATGATTATGGGAACACTATAATAAATAATATTAAACAAACAAAAACATCTGACAAAAGCAATGAAAAAAACCCGAGGGAAGATAGAAAAGAAATACCAAGAGATTGTTTATTTAGCAACAAAATCATGAAGGAAGAAAAAGTTATAGAATGAAGAGTATAAGAGGTAAAAAGCTGTGCATGAAATACAGTTATAGTATTAACAATATTAGAAAATCAGCAAAGAAATAAATAATTGCAAAATGCTGATGGCATCACATGAGATAAAATGATGTCATGAGATGAAATTCTAAAGGGATTAAGATAACTGTTATACTTCACATCTGCTTTAGGCAAGGAGATCTTCCAGCCCAGCTGGTTCCACGTAATTGATGAAGACTAAGCAAAGTTCAAGACTGGGATTTGTATGGACAGAGAGATACTTGAAGAAAATCTAACTCTTAAACTTATGTAAGGCTGGGTGAAGGGCAGCACAACACTCTATTTTGCACCAGAGGAGAATAAAGCAGATAGATTTATGTAAAAATCCAGCAAAAATTTATCCCAAATTATCTGCATTCCAGTCCAGCATTTTAAGGATTATGTGTTCTTTCTATTAATAACTGGTATTACATACTAATGACAAAAATACAGTACATTATAAGTGAGATTGGAGAAATGCCCACAGATGATATATGACTTTAACAACTTCTCAGGGAAAAATAATCTGTCAAAGAAGAGAATAAATCAGGAAATGTTTAATAAATCATGTCACCATGTTTTGGCCAGGAATGAACCTCCTCTTTCCACCTTCTCACATGTCATGTGAACGCTTTGTTGAATTCCTGCCTGTGCTTGAGCAGCTTTGGTAGGATAGGGCTACAACCTTGGATCAGAGTGATATGAAATAACTGGGAGGGTGTTGTATCGCGTT
>VYXC01005512.1:12585-33330 GCA_013397175.1 Platysteira castanea | reverse complement strand
GGAAAAGATCATCTATAAAAATAACCCCGCCTGACTGGAAGATAGACGACCCATACCCTGTCTGAGTGACTTGGCCAAAGGGTTCCTTTAGCACTGCTTGACCCAAAAGGCACAGAAATGTTAAAGGGCAGGGGTAGGAGCCCCAAAGCCTGGCTCCCTTTCCATCCATGAAGTTTGTTTTTCCTTCAGCTCTACACTGAGGAGCTTTTCTTTCATTCTTTCCTCATGCCTGGCTGTGCTGCCATGAACTGAAACACTTCTCACACCTCCTGTCAGCAGCAGCTTCACTCCTGGGGTGGATGAGGTGATGCAGCCATGAGGCCCACACACATCTTAAAGTTCTCCTAAGACCTTAATGCTGGTTTGTACTTTAAAAGCCATTACAAGGAAAAAAATTGTTTTTCTATATTAATCAAAGTCAAAATATTTACTTGATTTAGTTGCTTTACTCTCAGTTGAGAAAGCACAAACAGTGAAAACTTTAAATAGAGTCCTTCCTGAACCAAAATCGTGGTGTCTAAATCAAGATGTTCTGTTTTTCTCGTTGGCTCTTTTCTTCACATTTCAAGGTGCCATCCCATAATAACATCATCACTGTCTTTATTATTAAATTAGCTTGAGCCAAGACCAGGCAATCAGTAAGGGATGGTTCCCTCTGCCTCTAGTAACTAGAAATTAGAAAAAAAAATGCTACTTACGTTAAAAAATAATGAAAATTATTTTAGTTTATGATATAGATTAATCAAAAAAAAATAATACATGAGAAGGTTATAAGGTTAAACTGTGCCTAGTACAGACAAGGAAAAAAAGTCTCTTGATATTTTGTATTAACAGAGCAGAAAAAGGCTTGGTTTTCCTTTTCCTTTTAAGATCAGCACAGATATCAAAGCACATAGATACAAGAAGTACACAGGTAGGTGAGGTATCTTGGGTGTTCCTGGAGTATTTGTGGTGTATCTTGCAGCACGTGCAGGGTGTCTCAAAATTCAGGTTAAAAAGGACCACAGAGAGCAGGAAATGCACCAGGGCAGGCAGGAACCTGCTCTGAACCACGGGCTGTGTCTGCCAGGGTGCCTGGGACCAGCTGGGTTCCAGTCTCCTTCCGCAGGGGATTCCCAGAACTCGTTTTTGGCATCCTAAAATATTTCAATTAACTTGGGGTTTGTCTTTAGGGAAATGAGTAACTCTGGCTTATTGGCTAAAACTGTCGTGATGAGACTGAATGGGTTGAAATGCTGAATAAGCGTGCACAGCTATGTCCTTTATTTTAATAAAGTTGGGTATAGGTTTTGTAAGCTCAGTCTTGCAACATTGTTTTATTTTAAGAAGACAATGCCTCTATCTGTGCATGTGGGATTTATTTTAAAACTGATTTTTATTTACCTGCATTAAAAAAAAAAAGTAGGAAACATCTTTTTCCTCTCTACAATTCCAGTAAAATCACCAGACATTATATTGGACATTGTAAATGACATTGTTTTCTGCTGTAGGACGAGTTATAGCTGTGACAAAAAGCAGGGACAGCTCTTTAGAATGGAAATTTCTTTAGGTGTGAGGAGGTTACAGCAAAGGTACAATATGCAGATATAAAATACCGTCCAAAATGTGTTCCAGGCAGGGTAAAACAAAGAGAAGAAATTACTGAAGAGGGGATGACAGGGGTGTAAAATGCAAAGCCTGGAAGGACTGTTTCATGTTTTTATTCGTTTAATTGCATTACATCTTTAATTTCTTCCTCCTCTGTTAGACCTCCATTATTTTTATGGTTTAGTCTCTCTCCCTATAGGAACTAATGGGTGATATTACAGAACTGGAGTATTTAACAAGAAAAAATGAATTATTATTATTCTAAATGTGTAGATAAGAGAAAACAATTTGTTTAGTGACAATAGAAATTCAAAGGATTCTGGTTTTGGTGTTTGTTGTTATACAGATCTTCTTACTTGGAAAGAGAATTACCAATTAGAAAAAAAAGCATGAAAAAAATATCAGCAAAAGTCAATGTTATTGAAAAGAATTATATTTTAATTGTACTCTCCTTAATGAAGCAATTTGCATTTCCAGAAAAGAAATCATGTTTGAAAATTAATCTTTGCCATCCAATATTGGCAATATTGCAAAGCGAGTTTTGGATATGGGATAATTTTTGGGGCTGCATCTTTGGATACAAATGACTTCCACAGTTTGTATGACCTTAACAATAAATGTCTGAAATTTAGAGAAATTCTGAAACCGTGGCAGACACCTTCCTATACAGCATATAATGCAGCCTGTTATTTGTCCAGGATGAATGATACTTCCTTGTTTTGGTAATGAAAAGGTTTGAAAATTAGCTGGGTTCCACCTTTGCAAGTGAAGCGCCTGTGCTGCTGTTTTTTGGGCTAATTACAGTAACATATTTAGATTTAGATTAGATTGTCTTAGAAAAATCTTCATCTTAGATTATCTCTTTCCCTGTGAGGGTGGGCAGGCCCTGGCACAGGGTGCCCAGAGAAGCTGTGGCTGCCCCTGGATCCCTGGAAGTGTCCAAGGCCAGGCTGGACGGGGCTTGGAGCACCCTGGGACAGTGGGAGGTGTCCCTGCCCATGGCAGGGGTGGCACTGGATGGGCTTTGAAGTCCCTTCCAACCCAAACCATTCTGTGAGTCTGTGGTTCTGTATTTCTCTTCATGGGCCTTCAGGTACAGCAGGATGCACCAAAAACGGAAATAGATTTGGAAATGCCTCGTGGTTTCAGGGGAAGAAGGGTGGGCAGAGGTGACACATCAACATCAGGTGCCAGAAACCTGAATCCTACTTGCTTTTGGACCTTGCATTTCATCTCAACCTCTGGAATCTGAATGCNGCCAGAAACCTGAATCCTACTTTGTCTTTGCTGCTGCCTCATGGAGCCACGCTTGGTTCTCTGTCAGAAAGGTGTGAAAAGCACATGTGGAGCTCTGCAGCAGAAGCTCTCCTGTCACAAGCTGTTTTGTCATCCTGCAGCACTCTGCATCCAGGGGAGGCTTGGTGCACCCATCAGGACTGGGTTCAGCTTCTGGACCCTCCATTTCATTTCAGCCTCTGGAATCTGAATGTCTCTGAGTCCGGGCATTTTGCTTGAGTGAATTGTACAAGGGTTTGCAGGGAACAGAATAAAGTCAGAAATGCTTTTATCAATAAAACCTTCAGTAACAAATATTCTTTCCTTCTAAAATGCCGTGCCTTGGTCAGGGAGAACCAACTGATCAGTTTTGGAAGGTTTTTTTCCCTCTTGTTTTTGGGTTGCTGTCTGAACCCTCCAGAACCGTGATCAGTGCTGGCCCTGAGATTCCTGCCTGTGTAGCTCATTTCTGTGCACTGAGGTGACAACACAAACTTGAGTGGGGTGCCCATTAATACAGAAATCCTTCTTGAATGCACGTCAAATTTTCCCTGAGACAAACATAATACTGGCCATCCCATACACAGTGACAAGGCTTTATTTCTATACTTTTTGGTTTGGCTCTAGTAAACTCCTGCATTTCTTGACTAATATTTTTACATTTGGAAACAGAGAACTTTGTTATAAACTTCTCTGTGTAATGGTTGGTCACAAATTTGTTTGGTCTCCCTTTAGATTTCTGGTGATATCTGAAACACATTTTGGATATTTTGTTTGAAGATTCTAAAGGTTCGAAATTCTAAATATTAATTATGAGTTAATTCTAAAGATCTTTTCTTATTATTTTTGAGATATGTTTGCTTTTACTGGAGTCTGTCATGTTTTATTTTGAAGGTCCAGAGTCCTTAAAGCCATATCATGATTCTAGTCAAGAAAAATTAAAACAGCTGTTATTTTTTGAAAGATTATAATTAAATAAGTTTCCTACCTTTTTTTTTAATATTTCTTTTTAATTAGGGACATTTTTTCTATACCAGTACTACATTTCATCCTTCTACACCTGTAAGTAGAAAGAAGTTTGGTTTCTCTATAAAAGACAGCCAAGACCAACCTCTGCTTCATGGATCCTGCTGAGATTCCCATCCTAGGATGACAATGACTTTTCTTTTGTTTTATTCCCCACTTCCCTCTTTGTGCTGTGTTTTCGTAGGAGAAATATATAAACTGAACCCTTGGAGCGAGGAAGAGACTGAGAAAGCCAGGAAAGAGTGACTTTCAGAGGGAGCCAACAAGGGAGTTTATGTGATTTCAGGTGGAAGGGGTCCCTGTCCATGGCAGAAGTTGGGTTGAGATGAGCTTAAAGATCTCTTCCAACACAAACCAGCTGGGGATTCTGTGATCCTGAAGTGGAAAAATAGAAACAGCTGTGATGGAGACAGCCAGGCTGTGGAGGTGAGGGAAATCCCTCAAAGATCCTAGGAAATTTCTGTAGGGCGAGGACGCAGTGTATCCATGTGTATCTGTTGAACTGGTAAAATTAAAGTCAGGAATGGACAGATAGAAAGCAACGCATAAGTTAATTTTTAATTTCCATCTTACCTTTTCCAGCTGCTTTGAGTCTTGTGTGTTTTAAAACTTAGAGGGTTGTTGTCCTGTTTTTTGCTAAGCCTTCTGTTACAACCTTGGAGTCAAACAATTTTCACACAGTTTCATGTAAATAGTGGCCAATGTTTATTTAACTGTCTTTTCTGGTTTTCATCCCTTTTGTGATAAAAGAAAGTTTAATGAGCATCCCTTTTCTCCAGTGGGCTTGAGGAGGAAGTGACATGTCCTCCAACCCATTGTGGAGTTGAGAATTCTATAAAGTATGATGAATGGAAATAAACTCTCTCTTTTCCCTCCTTTCTGCTGAACCTAGCAGGTGTGAGCGTGTCCTTTATTGTGCTTTCGTCAGCACAGAGGGTCTAATGTTATTTATTTCTCTCCTAAACCTTTAGCTGGCCATTAGCAGCAGGAGTTTGGTGCCTTGGGGTGGTTCAGGGGAAGGAGAGGCCAGCACAGCTCAGTCTCAGAGCTCTGTGCAGCTCAGGCTCCCGTGACACTCAGCCCACCCCACTGCTGTGGCATGGCTTGCTCTGAAGGCAGGCTTGGGCTCAAGCAACTGCTCAGGCTCCTGCTGAAAGATATCCTTAATTTTCAGGATGAATTGGAACATTGCAGGGATTCTGGTTTTTTTGGCAAGTGCAGCTAACATCCCTTTCTAAATCTGAACAATATCACAGTGTGTGCTTGCACAGGCTGGGCTGGCAGGGCATTCTCAACGCTGAGTTAATAAACAATGAAAAGTCATCCTGCAGCAAACCAAGACAAGAGGAAATGGCCTTAAGGGGTGTCAGAGAAGGTTTAGATCAGATATTAGGTAAAATTTCCTCGCAGAGAGGGTGGTCAGGCACTGTCACGGGCGGAATCACCGTGCCTTGAAGGGTTAAAAAAATGTGTGGCTGTGACTCTTGAGGCCGTGGTTTAGTGGTGAGCATGGTGCTGCTGCTGGGTTGATTTTCCAGTCCTAACAATTCTGTGATTCTATGAAACAGAACAAACATAAGAAAGAGAAGGATTTAGCTGCTTTCAAGGTTTAAAGCAGCACCCAGTCTACTCGTGTCATAAAGGGATAAAAAGGGGGATTTTCAGCAAGCTGACATTAGTCTCATGTAATTTATATTCATTTGCTGTTTCTGCACGTACTTTGCCTGTGCTCCAGAAAACACAGGTGTTTTTCACAGGCAGCACTGATGGTAGGGTTTTATTTCAAGAACAGGCCCTATGCTAGCTCCTTATCACTTCTCCAGATAATCTCTGTTTTGATAAATGAATAAACACCAAACTCCCCAGTAGGTAACTTTCATCTCTTTGAGGGAAGTGTTGCAGGTTCACCAGGTCTCTCTTTTCTGTGCTTTTCCATTACTTATCATGAAAAGTTTTAGTTATTTCAAGAAGTATATATTCTCTGGACACTTACTGCTGCTAAATAATTTTTGGAGGATATTCCTATTGTTTTGCTTTCAGCCTGCATGAACAGTAAATATCCTTAGCAGAGCTGAAGTTCCCTAAATCCCATTTTTCCCCCCTAAATATTTATTTTTTTGCAGCTGATCTGCTCTTACAACACCATTATTTTTATAAATTAAGCTCATAGGTGCCTAGTTCCAAACACTGCAAGGGTTTTGTTGACCACTCCCCATTGCAAATAACAATTCTTTTCCATGGATTCATTTAGAAAGAATTTCTTGCTTTATCTACACTTTTCACTTGATATCACTGAAATTTCTATGATAATGTCTCCGGGTCTCCTTGAGAGCCAGATTTGATACCCTGAAACACAATGAGTAGGACCTGGCTTAGGCATGGCCCACTGAATTATTTGGATACATCCCGTGACTGGAGATCTGTCTGGAAAAACTGCTTTCCTTCATAGCCCTACAACAATTCAAGAATCAAAGCAGATAAATCTGTTATCCCCCTCCTTGGTGGTTTTCACCACTCAGCTGAGTAAAGCTCTGGTCTGACCTCAGAGCTGCTCCAGCTTTGGGCAGGAGTTGGACTGGAGAAATCCTGAGATCCTCCTGACATGATCAGCACCTGGTCATAAAAATATGTTGTGGATTTGGCTTCTGGGGTTTTTTTTCAGGAAAAAAAAAAAAAAAACGAACTACAAATGCTCTGCAAGAGTTTAACACTTGAGTTATTTTAATATTTTCACATCCATCTCTGTAACTAAATTTTTTTTGTAGTAATATTTTTTTCCCCAGTTTTTGTAGGCTGTATATCAGGGGCTTTATTTTCCTCAGGTCTTTTCTTCAGTCTTTCATTCATGGATTATCCACAGTGTCGGCCCCACCTGTATAAGAAGGTGTAATGGATTCAGCATGAAGCTTTCATTACAAATGTGGTAGCAAGTGTGCAGTGCGCTGGTGACCTCCCCTTAGGTTTTCATGCTCAGAATTGTTCCCAAGTCTTGCAAAATCCTCCCATCTGAAAAATTTTTATATTACTCAGAGAAATGTAAACTGACCTTATGGCAAAAATCAAAAAATGGTTGCAAAAATCACTGCAAAGCTGGACTTGTATTTGTTTGGAGGTTGTGACATCAACAGATGTCTCAGACAGGGAACTCCCAGGGAGCCTGGGATCTCTTCTTCTGTAACTTGTCCACCCACCACTGGTCATTTGGAAGTAGGGTTCAGAATTAATGTGTAAAACAGCTTTTTGCTCTACAAGATTCATGTGTTTTGTACTGTGGCAATCAATTTTTTCCCCTCTTTAATAGAATTTATTTTTCAAATTTATTTCTTCTATTTTATGCTTATCATTTTGGCCATATCCTTTTTCATCTGAGATTCCAGGTGTCTGTTTTTTCAGGCTCTTTCCATTCCCATCTCATGAGTGGGTGTGGAGGGTCTGAGCACGTGGCAGTCGTGTGGAGCCCTGCCCTCAGAACCCCTGGTTTGGAATGGGGTCATTACATGACATTTATCTGCATGAAATTCAAAGGAATCTATCCCTGGTAAAACACATTTTCAACGGTGGCACTGCCGTTTCAAGGTTTTCATCAAAAGGAAACAGTTCTCTGGGGAAAATTGCTGTTTCTCAAGTGTCTCTGCCACTTTCAGTGCTCAAAGCCAGCCCAGTGTGGAATTTCGGGGATTTGGAATTTGCTTCCCAGCACAACGTTTAATTAGATTGCTTCAGTTTTGTGTCTGGTTGATCCTTTTCACAGCTGGAATAAGGAGGAAAACTGCAATTTATTTGCACCTAGCTGAAAGAAAAGTGGAGCTCAGAATTAAGGTGTGAGAAGTCTGAACTTGGGAAAAGTCCCCGTTCCAGTGCCTGACCACCCTCTGGGGGGAAGAACCTTTCCCTAATATCCACCTAAACCTCCCGTGACACAGCTCCAAGCCCTCGTGCAGAGTTTTAAAGTTTTCCATTCAGGTGTTTATCCCAGCATACATTTCCCATTTCAATGGTTTCAGAGTTCTGATGCTATAAAAATTAGATTACAGCAAAATCCAAACCTTCAGTGCAATATGTGACATGAATCACAGCATCATTAAGGCTGGAAAAGAGCTCTAAGATCATCCAGCCCAACCTTTGACTGATTACCAGAGTCATGCTATGAGATAGATTAAATAAAAGCCAATAAGGGACAGATAAAAGATGGTAAAGATCTTAGATAGCAGAGCTGATTAGGTTTGCACATAGCAAAAATACACCAAATGAAGTAATGTATTTAATTTAATGAAAGTGAGGCTGCAACCATTAGGAGACTGGGCTTGTAGTTTTGAGCTGATCTTTGCTTCTTAATGTACTTCTGGTTGTCATGAGAGGCTTTACCCACCCTCCCTCACTCAGCTGCAGCAGGTAAATACCATTTTATTATCCCTGAAATTAAAAAACTGTGACTTTGGGTCCCTATTTTACCAAAGCAGCCGATTTCACATTCAAGATTTTTTTTTTTAAGCTGCAAATTTATGCGTTTTCTAGTTTCTGAGGATTTCAATATAATGAGTTTTAGAACCTGTTATTATAAACACAACAAATTATTCACAGGATAATGGATGGAAAGTGATGAATTACCGGAACATAAATCTGTAACATTCACTCATGGTGGGAAATAACAGAGCAATGGCAAGGCTGATTTATTACTTGCTGGTGTATCTATTCCTGTTCGTGAGTGTTAAAATTGCAGTACATAGAAAAATTTAATTAAAGTTATTAAAATGAGAAAACTATTTTCTGTTTTCTATTCCATGGCTGTAAAAATTTTTCATTTGCTCATAAATTTAGGAATAAGTGTAACATTCATCAAAATGTAAAGAACAATGTTAGACATAGAGCTTATTGTAAATCTCATTTTTCATCAACAGAAAGGATAATATGTGTCAGAGGGCGCAAGAACTCCGAGCTTTAGAAAGCCTAGCAGAGAAAGAAATAATTTTTCATCACTATCTTAAATCCTCATACAGACAAAACACATTCAATCCATTTGAATGGTAAAATAATACATTTAATATTGGCGTGATGATTTTATTTCCTGTTTGAGCCATGACTCTTCAGTGCATCGGAGAAGTCGCCTCGCAGTAAATTTCAGAACCTCTTCTCTACTGTGTTCTAAAATCTCCCAAAAAGCAAGAAAAAGCAGCAGTGTTTACTGGGAGGGAACAAGAGATCCTTTATTTGATGCTCCGACATGATCCAGGTCTGGAGGGGGAAAGACACTTGCAACAAAATCTTTCCAAATCTACTACAATCACTTTTCTATCAGACCATCCAAAAAGATTGTGGGGGGAAAAAAATTAGTTTAGAAATGGCTTTCTCCCTCCTTGATGGCTTTTTATTCACTGACACTTTATTTTATTGATTTCTAACCCCCAAGTAATTTGAATGCATTTTGCAATGAACCAGCATAGAATCTCACCCAAAACAGCAATTTGTTTTACTTGGGGAAGGGAAATATAATAGATCAGGTTTCAAAGTCTGAAGTAAAAGCCAGGCCACTTAAGGTTTAGCTTCTCAGACAGTGCCCAGCTCTGGCTGAGATTATCCAGAGTTAAACTTCAGCCCAGACTCAGGGAATATTTTGCCACTTCAGGAATTTTCAGCTCGAACCAAGAGCTGGAGCTTTTGTTCTCGGATCAGGAATTTTTCTGCTGAGCCAAGGATGTAAAACAGAGTTTAAATTCAGAGCATTCTTAGGGCTGCCTACTCTCCTGGAAAGATTTATCAGCTTCTAGTACCAGCAGATATTCAGCCAGGCTGCACCAGCAGAGCTCCCTGTGGAAATGCAACCGATGGACAGCCTGGGGAGGAGGAAAATCATGAAAAGCTTGGCAAATCCAGGCAAGATCAGTGAGCTCAACAGATGAAACAAGGTCCTAACGAGTGATCAAAAGGCTGTGTTAGCTCACACCTAAAGGAAGGTGTGAACAATTGAACAACTTGAACAATTTCCTGTATTTCCTGGGAATGTGTGTTTCCGTGGTGTCAGCTCCTGTGCAGCTCGTGAGAGATTGGGGTGGTTTCCTTGAAGATGTCATTTTAGCAGAGCAGAAGAGGAGCATTTGAATCCATCTTATAATTTCCCTTGAATCAACATATTCTTTTTTTCCCCCTTCTGTTTTCCTTTTAGATGTTTCCTATAGTTTAACCTCCTAAAAAGTCTTTTGCTCTGCACCAAATGCTCTCCTTGTGTTCAGGGAAGAAAAATTCTTCAGAGTGGGGTACGGATGAAAAGTTCTTCCGAGTGGGGTACGGAGGGATAGCTCACATAGGCAGGCAAGAACAAAAGGGGGAGAAAATCATGTGGGTTGACAATAGTAGAATAAACAGAAAGCATCTGGATTGATCCACAGCATTTCTCATCTGACGAAGGGAAGGTTTTGTACAGACAACACAGCTGGGAGAGCTGCCAAAAAACCTCACATATGTCGAGGAGGAACACTGACCATGTAGAGAAAACCTATGGGTACTTACTTCTATATATAAAAATATGTATATTTAAGTAATAGAACAGGAAGTTAAAAGGGAGTTGGAAAAACCCACATTTATCAACCCTGTTCCTTAGATGGCTGCAATGAAGCACAAAGGTGATCTAAAAGCTCTCTGGGGATTAAAATACAGAGCTCCCATAGGCCATATGTTGAATTTAATGCTCTGCTAGCATGATACCTTCTCTTCAATTCAATGAGGATATTTAGAAATTAGAAAATTTAGAAATTTAAAGGATATAAGGATATCCTTTAAACCAGTGACAGGAACACACACTGGACAGGGAATCATGCAAACCTCTCCAGGTAGGATGCATATCCCTGTTTTAAATGGTGCTCTGTGCCTTGCATGCAATCACCTGAATTAAGTGTGTTCATTTGAGGAGTATGCAAGCAGCCTATTTAAATTTACAAAACGCTCTCTAGTTTTTCAGGCCACAAAAGCAGTTTTATTTAAGGGCAATTTTGCATCATTGCTTGCTAGGAATAATTCTTACCTGAATATTCGGGCACTTCTACATCGTTAGAGGCTTGAGGAAAATGGTTATTTCAGAGCAGTAGGATAACAGAAATGGAAGTAAACTCGTATATGTAGGAATGCTGACCAAGCTTTACCTCGGTAAGAATACCTAAATAAAATTCAGATAGTGCAAGTTGTGCACAAATGGTTCATTACCAATACAGAGATTAAGAATTCTTTTTTTTTTTCTTCCACAATAAGAATTGAATAAAATCTGAGCTAGAATAACAACAAAATCAGCAATTCAAGCCTTTAGGTAACTTAGAGTTGCATGAGCTCACACAAGTCTGCAATTAAAGGTGAAAGAGAGAAATCACTCTTTTTGATGCCATTTCTGTTTCATCAGATTTGCCATTTTCTGGGGATAATGAGGGATGGACATGCTCTCCTAATGGTTCTGAATTAAACACCTGAAAAGGCAAGCAGAAAATGACTTGTGATGATTTGTCAGATAACTGGAGCTTAAATGGTGAATTCACAGAGTCACAAAATAATCTGGGATAAAATATCCATACACAACCTTTTGGGACAAAAGCTGCCTTGAAAACAAAATAATTGATGCATCCAAAATTCTAAACCACTAATGATACCCTCAAGAACAACATGGAAAAGCTGCAATTTTCACAGAAATCTTCCTAAAATGAATGATTATTTTCATTTCAGCATCACTTTTATTTTAGTATTGGCCCATTTTTAAAAAAATTGCAAAATAAACCGTTTTTAGACAAGCCACTGTTTGGTTTAGCTTTCCATTAGAGATTGTGATCAGGGATTGTGTAATTCGGAAGTAAATCTTGAGCTTGCAGGGTGTATGATGATTTGGAAGGGTTCTGTGCTGTAGCATTAATATGTAAACAAAAATCCTGAAGGTCTTGAGGAGCAGGGCTCAAAGTGGCAACACTCGGGTCCTTGCATGTTGTCCTGTTTTTTGTTAAGCCTTTTGTTGTAACCTTGGAGTCAGAGAATTTTCACACACTTTCATGTAAACAATAGCCAATGTTTACTTAACTGTCTTTTCTGGTTTTCATTCCTTCTGTGATAAGAGAAAGTTTGATGAGCATCCTTTTTCTCCAGTGGGATTGAGGAGGAAGTGACATGTCCTCCAATCCCTGGTGGAATTGAGAAACCTATAAAGTACGAGAAATGTAAATAAAGACCCTTCTTTTTCTTTTTTCTGCTAAACCTAGCTGATGTGAGAGCCTCCTTTTTGTGTCCTCTACCGACACAGACTATCTCACGGTGCTGGTATCACCCTACCAAAGGACTCTGGGTCAAGACCAGTGGGATCTCCGAGGAGGAGGAATCTTGCAGTAGGCATCTGCCACTGACCTCTAAACCAAGATGAGAAGGCCAAAGCAATTTCTGGGTCACTGTGCTGGTTTGGAAACAAAACCAGCAGGAGAGTCCAAGTCAGAGCTACAATTTAATAGGAAAATTTAAATAAAGGCAGAAAACACTGGCTTAAACTGACAGAATCAGGGTACAACCTGGCACCCTGTTGGTCAGGGTGGTGGCAGCAGTCTGATTAAACAGTGGCTGCAGTCCTGTTGAAGGGATGGATGTGGTTCTGTTGAAGTGCTGATCCTGTAGAAGGGTCTGATCTTCCTCTGAAGGTCCAGTGGTGCTTGTGTAGCTCTTGTCCTCTGGGAATCCAGGAGGTGAGGGCTGAGTGTGGGGTTCCAAACCTCAGATTCTATCCAGGTAGGAACGCTTGGTTCCTCCCCCTGGGCAGAGCATCTCACAGTGGGATGAGGTAATTTCATGAGTCAGGCAGTGAGGTTGGATGGCCCATTAGCAGGAGAGAGACCCCAGAGGGAGTTATCAGGGATGTGTTACAGAAGAGACAAAGAGCACTGCCCCACTTACCTTAACATCTTACATAGAAGGTGATAGAATGCCTACTTTTGATTACATCTTCCACTGTAACCTAAGACAGTCACTTAGATGAGTTTGGGTCAACAGAACCTGGTTCTTACGGCTGACTTCAGCCATGCAGACATTTATTGGAAGTACAATACAGCAGCTCACGTGTCTGTTCATGTGACACACAGTTCCTGGAATGCCTGGAGCACTGCTTCCTCCTACTTTTTTTTAATATTTGCCAGCCAGAATGAGCTGCTGCTGGAATTGCTGCTCCCAAACCAAGAAAATTTGCTTTGTAGTTCCTCAGTCAGCGATGGCCTTGGCTGCAGTGATCACAACATTGTGAAGTTTGGGATCCTGGGGGCTTGTACTAAGACTGAGGATTTAGATTTTAGAGGAACAAAGTTCAGCTTGCTCAGAGCTCAGCTGGGAGGGATTCTGTGGGAAGATTCCCTGGACGATAAAGGAACTAGTGCATGCTGGGGTTATTCTGGAACATTCTCCTGGAAGCACAAAAAACACTCATGCCTTTTGAAAGGAAGGGAAGCAGGCAGAAGAAGAGAACACCCTTGGCTTGCTGTGAGCTTCTGGGTCTGCTCAAACCTAAAAGAAAGCACCAGAGATGGAAAAGCAGTCACATACCCACGGAGAACTGCAAGGGCATTGCCAGGGTGTGCAGACCTGCAGTTCGAAAAGTAAAAATCTCAGCTCAAACTGGCATTGGCCAGAGATGTCAAAAAACTGCAAGAAAAGGTTCATCGGGTATTTAAACAACAAGCAGAAACAGAAGAAAAATACGAGCCCACTGTTTAAGAGAAGAGGTGTCACCATCAATGCTGAAAAGATGGAGGTTCTCAATCATCCTTCACCTGCCTTCACCAGCACTGTTGGACCCCAGTCCTTGGGGACACCAGCCCAGGTTCATGCAAACACAGACCCACCACCCATGAAGGAAGAGTTGGTATGGGAGCTGTTAGAGGAGCTTGACCCTTATAAATCCTTATAAAGATGTTAAAAGAGTTGGCTGATGTAGCTGTGAGGCTGCTGCCCATGATCTCTGAGGAGTTGTGGAGGTCAGGGGGTGTCCCAGAAGACTGGAAGAAAGTTAATGTCACCCCTATCTACAAGAAGGGCTTAAAGGAGGATTGAGGAAATTGCATGTCCATCAGTCTTACTCTGTTCCCTGGGAAAGTTAAGGAAAACCCTCACAGGTCAGGACAAGTTCTTTTACTCAAGGAAAAGCCAAAGGTTGTGTGCATGCAAGCAACAAAACAAGATTTTATTCTCTACTTCCCATTAGCAGCATACACCCATAATTCTTCTTTTTTCTGTGTACCATCCCAAAAAGTTCTGCTAAGAGCTAGATTCTGATACCCAGTTGGTAACAAATAATTATGTATTTCACAGGTGTTTCTCCCACCTACAAATACATATGGTATTTAAATCAAAGCTCGACTGAGACGAGTAGTCTAAGTGTTATACATTTGATTGGCAGTGAAAAAAAAAGCATCAGGAAGTGTCTACCAGCTTTCCACAAAAACTTAAACCTGTGATATCAACACTGTTTTTATATTTGGATATCACATATCTAAACACAACCCTGTACCAGCTATAAGGAAGACAATTAACCCCAACCCAGCCAAGCTCAGTACAGAGAGTCACACGTCTTTTACAATCATGAAAGAGCTGTGGAAAACCTGTCCCTTCTCTTTGAAACATCTGGTTGGATGCCTTATGAAGGCCATCTAATTCAAAATATGTATAGTATAGACCAGCATCTGTTTCTGTGTTAAACAGACATATATTGAGTGGGCTCATGGTTGCATAAGGCTTCAGGAGAAGTGAGGAAGATCAATGCATGGATTTATGTGGGAAAACTATCCTGGTTTGGATTAAAAGCAAGCTGAAGTTATTGACAGCACATATAAAGTAAATAGGGTATAGACTGGACCCCATTTTTTTTCCAAGAGCAAGCTTACTACAAGCTGTATGGACTCCAGCCTTGCTCAAATTACATTCACTTGGTGTAAGAGCCTGAGACGAGAGATGAGGGGCTCCAGGTGCTCTCCAAAATCGTTGTTTATTGTGCTGGTAAAGGACACAATAAAGGAAACTCTGACACCTGCTAGGTTTAGCAGAAAGAAGAAAAAAAGAGACTTTATTTACATTTCTCGTACTTTATAGGTTTCTCAATTCCACAAGGGATTGGAGGACATGTCACTTCCTCTCCAACCCCACTGGAGAAAAAGGATGCTCATCAAACNTGAAGTGGAAAATTCTTAGACTTTTTTTCTACTTGCTACATCAACCTTCAATTTGTTTGTGGTATCTTTTCTGCTCGGTAAAAACATGCTCTTTATTTACTTATGCTCTTCTTGAGACTTAATTACTTGGTAAAAAACATGTTTTCTGTTTGTAGTCACACATCCGTTGCTCTAGCCATAAAATCTCCCTCCAACTCATCTCCAACCTTTGCCTTCTCAGCTACTCAGGACCACTGGTTCAGCAAAACATCTTTTTACTCTATATCAAAACTTGCTTTCATTTCCATTTCATTCTCAGTTTCTACATTCAGAGATCTTTCCGCCAGACTTACATTTCTATGAAACTTTCTCGTCAAACTTTCATCCTCCCCAACAACTTGGAGTTGTTTTCTCTCTGGAAAGGCAACATTTGCTTTTAGGCGCGTTCCTCAGCATTTTAGGACTGGCTTTTGAGTGTGGCAGAGCAGTGTCCTCTGGCAGGGTTTAACTCAGCCCCTGATGGCCTGGCTGTAGCAAAGTGCAGCGGGTTCTTGGGGCTGAGTTATGGTCTCACACTGCCCAAACTGCTGGGGTCAGCTGATGAAGTATGTTTGGTTTTGATTGCCATTGCCATCCCCTTGACGGGGAAAAGAAACAGTGTTGGAATACTCTGCTGAGTTACCTGGACTCTGCTTGTTCTCAGAAGTGATTCACACTGAGGTTTTCATGATCTCTTCACAGATTTTACTCGTGGGAGAAAAGTAGCTGAGAGGAGCTCTTCAGCGAGACGGTGCTGATAAATGGCCTCCTAGGCAGTTTTGTCCTGGCCTCCAAATTTGCTTTTAGCCATGTGTCGTTAGAGGACACAAGAAAAGAGACTCTGACACCTGCTAGGTTCAGCAGGAAGAGGAAAAAGAGGACAGTTTATTTACATTTCTCGTAATTTATAGGGTTCTCAATTCCACAAGGGATTGGAGGACATGTCACTTCCTCCTCAATCCCACTGGAGAAAAAAGATGCTCATCACACTGTCTCTGATAGTACAAAAATGCAAGCAAAGAACAGTTAAGTAAATATTAGCTATTATTTACATAACTCCATGAGAAAATCATCTGATTTTCAAGTTACAACAGAAGGGCTTAGCAAAAACAGGACAACATCCACGCACCTGATTCTGGCAGAACTAGGCCTCAAATTGAGACTGGGATCACGAACACTTGATTGTGTTTTGCTTTTTGGTACGACCAAGTCTGCTCTCCTGCTCTGGGGGCTGACGGGTGCTGCTGGTACGTCTGAAGTGCCCAATTAGCCCTTGGAAAATCACTGGCAATGAGTTCCTGATTCATGACTGACCCAGCTGTAATATAGGAAACACGTAAAATTGGGCAGATCCTAAAAGCTGCTGTTGATATCACAAGGTTGGGTACCTCAATATGTTGGTGCCATCAGGATTTATATTGTTTGTGCCAGAAGGACGTTTCCAGATTGAAAATTGTCCAAATGGTGTTGAATTGGAGGCAGCAGATTTTGTTCATTCTAATAAGAAAAAAAATGTAACTGATGAGATGGACAAAGATTATTTTCATGAAATAATCCTTTCTTGGCTTCTTTGGTAGAGAAAACCTGCCTGAAAGCTTGAGAAACAGATAACTAAAAGTCAAAGGCTGTCCTCAGTTTTTGGTTGTGCTTGTTATGGAATGACTTTTTAGTAGGTTTTGTGACTCTGCTCAGGCACAGAGGCATCTGGTGACAACCCAGTGAAGATTTACCCTGCTGCAAGCTCAGAACCCAATTATTGTAATCATTTTATGCTCGATTACTGGTGAGGCTGCTCCACTGAGTCAGAGTTGGTTCCAAAGACAGTGATATGATTACGTGCATTTTTACAGGTAATCCAGCCCAGTTTGTGTGTTTCAGGGTTGGCATCTGTCAGTTTGAACTGCAGGTTTTGATTGTGAAAACTATGGAAGGTTTTGTTTAGGACCTCTCCGGGTGTTTACCTTGTGCTCCTGTATCAGCAGCTGAACATCCATGATACAAAATCTGTGCTTCGTGAGCTCACTCTTTTGGAAATAGGTGTTCCTTGAAATCCAAAAAATTTGTCTTGCTCTGCTTCCAAAAAGATTTTTATGTGATTTTTCCAACTTACTACCTCATTCATTTTGTAGCATCTTTAGGTTTTTACTGGTTTCTTTATAGCTTTGATGACTTCAGAGAGTGATATTTAACAAATAATTTTTTATTTTGTTTTGTTATTCAGCATCTCATGTACAATTACCTTATCAAGAGGGAGAAATATTAGTTCAGGTCTGCATACAGATGTGGCTATTTTGTATTCTTCTTCAAGTTCTGAAGGTGAGACTTTAACAGCAAAACCTTCTGGAAAGAAAAAGAAAATCTTGTATGAGCAACAGGGTTTTCAAGAACAGCATATCTTTCTCCATTAAAGCATGTCAAGTCTTATCTCAAGTGTATTTCTGAGTTTGCCACTTTCCATTCTTGTTCTGGTGTCACTGAATTAACCTTCTACACACAGTGTGATCTCAGAATCAAAAGGTTGTTAAGACCTTGAAGGTAAAACTCTGAAGATGTCATATGTCTTTAGAGAATGACTTCTCTGAATGAAGCTGTCTTCCCTTTTTTTTTCTTTTAAAGGAAAGGAAAAGCACATGGTGAAAGTACTGAGCTTCCTAGCTGTGAACCCTGTCACTGTGCCATGCAGAAACCAAAGGATCAGATATCCTGGAGAACAGGCTGTTCTCACATTAGCAGGAGAGTCTTGTTTTGGGCTGGGTCCATGTTCACCAACCCTTGGAGTTACCTTAACAACTCCTCGCCTTGTTTTTATATCTTTGCCTCATGAAGGGGGTACAAAAATGGAGAATTAGCCCCCAATTTGTGCCCTCTCATTCTCTCTGCAGCTACTGCTACTACCCCAGCTTAAGCAGTCTGAAGGAATGACTGGCTAGACCTCTGAATAATTAAAAGCTAAGTTTTCTATTGATTATAGAAATTAAAAGTGTGCCCATTACTGCAGCATCTCTCAGTCTTTAATGCAGACAGCCTTCTATTACTTTGGCAAATAGGGTGCTGCTGGGAAGGACTTACAACAGGATAGGTGATGATTGACTGGTGCTGTTATAATTGATACATATTAAATTGTTTACTGCTAAAACTGGCTAAAAAACCCCAAAATAAAAGGAGAAAATAACTCCATCTTGTACAGCAGCAAGGGATGTAGAAGGCCTGGTTCTTAAGACAAGTTAAGGAAACACAGATAAGACACTTCTTTTGCTTTTTACTGATATTTGAAATTCGGATTGGCAGGAGCTCTTTGACAGAATTGGCAACTTTGGGATTTCATCATTTTGATTTCTGTCACTTTTTCATTCCGATTCCCCTTCCACCCCATAACAGGAACTTCAACACCAAGTGCCACCAACGTCATTGTCATGTTGGGTCACTAAGTGCCAAAAACTGGGCCCAACAAAAGTTATTCTAAAGCTTTGTTTTTTCAAGTAGGGGGCTAAATATTGTCATTCACTTGCTCAGAAGAGAGGGAAAACAGTAGAGGAATTCTGGCAGAAGAGATAAGGTCCCTGACAGGAACCAACTGTACGGAAGGCTGTACAAAGGCAAATAATTTGAAAATTTTGCCTCTTGTGTTAATATTTCCTTCACAGTTTTTCCTGGAACATCGTAGATGTTGAAAGCTGATGCAAGGCTACTGAAATAAAGAAAAATGAATGTAATACTTTTTCTGTAAACTGCCAGCTAAAAAGAAAATTCCTGCCTACATGAAAAGGGGGCACACAGTTAATTACCTAAGTCCCATTACTCACAAAGACTGAAGTGTGGTGAAAGCACCCATTTAGAGCAAGTTTTCTTTGAAAGGACATTTCAATGTCCAAGTTTGCCGTTGTTGCTATGCTGTGACTGAATGTTATCTGTGCAGCATTAAAAGACTATCAAAAGGTGTCAGAAGTGCTATCACGTCTGCTGGTGAACAGATATCTTACAGTTTCGGCCCTTTTTCAAACAGATGTCTAACAAAGTGCTCCCAATATTGACTGCTCCAGCTCAGGCAAATGTTTGCAGAGCTTTGAATCAGAAAGGAAGGATTACGGGTTTTCGTGCCCTGTGATGGGCACGGGAGATGGCACATGCAGCAACAACCTCCTTCTCTCTGTATTTTGTCATCCTTGGACTCCTATGGTGAGTCATTAGCATTTTTCAAGTCGTTTTCTTGACCTGGGCACCTCTATTCCAGTATTTGGTCTGCCTCCAAAAACGCACAACTCACCTCTTGCAGCTGAAGGTTACTTCTGTAAAAAATCAATTTATACGTTGAGATCTTGTGTCCATAATAAAGGCTGGTCACAAGAGTAGGGAAAATGCAACTGAGGGTTAAAGCTGGCTAAAGTATCATCTGTATTCCTGAGAAATCATATAATTGAGCATTCCCTTGCAGTCCAAAGGAAAATCTCTAAGGCTGGGCACTCCTAAAATTGTGGGCACAGCACAGAAATATGGCACGAAGGTGGAAGGTGCAGCTGAGCCTCAGGGGTGGGTCTGGAGCAGGCTCAGACCAGTGTCTGCCACAGCTCCTGTTCCAGCACACGTGAGCCCAGGGCTGCCCTCAGCTGAGGGGCTTCAAGCAGTGGCTTCTTGCCAGTTTATTCTGCTTAACTAAATTCTTTCACAGCTGACTTTCTTCTCCTGCCAGAAGTGGTAGAAGGGAATTGAAACAGAATAGAAAAGAAGCTGATCCTGAGTATTGCGGTTTATTTTATTACTGTGACTCACTGAAAGAGACAGAAAGCTTCAGTTTGGTTCAATTCTCCCTACTATGGATTTCTGTCAATGCACTCCCCCCTCCCCTCAGTCCAAAATACTTTTTCATTATTTACAAGTGAGGGAATGCGCATCATAATTATCAGTTTATCTGTTAGAGACTTGACCTAGATGAGTTGAAAAGCTGTTTTCACTCGCACAGACAAGCAGAACTACCCTGGGAATGTTTATGGAAAAATCTGCTGTACAGAAATGTTCTCGCTGCAAACATTTTTCTACAGGAAACACCCAGATCGAAACTGCAGCCTTCCAAAAGATAAGATAAACTGTTTCACCGTAGTTGTTGTAAATCTGTGTGGTTACCTTTTGATACAGGACCACAACCACATTGAAAGGAATAGTCATGATATGGTTTAATGGGCGTGGTGGGGTTCAGATGAAGGTTGGGCTTGATGACCTTGGAGGTCTTTTCTGGCCTTAATGATTCCATGAAGTATGGTAATGGCGCAGTTGTTTCTTGAAACAGTCAAAAATTAAAAGTGTATTTTCACTGCCACCATAAAATATTTCTTCCCTCCTGCAAAGCGTGGCATCACTAAGCGTGAGTTTTCAAAATGCAAATGTCGTGAGCACGGGCTGAGCTGATGCTGTGGATTTTGAAAGCCTGGGCAGAGAGGAATTCTCCAGCTTCCAGCCAGTGTTTGTGGAATGTGGCAGCCCAGAATACTCCTCAGACTGTACAGGGGGGTCTGGAGCCATGCCAGACATTTTCGGAACTCGAGACTAAAGCACAGAACTCTATGCTTGAGCCGTGTCCTTGGAGAACGCTGCCCACATTGAGAGACGAAATACAAAATAGAAAGAGAGTGTGTAATTAGCTTATCTTGTCACTGGGTGATTGTAGTTTTAGATTTATGGA
>VYXC01005512.1:0-12357 GCA_013397175.1 Platysteira castanea | reverse complement strand
TCCAGCTTCCAGTCAGTGTTTGTGGAAACTTTGAAGAAAAAAGAAAAAACTGTCTCAGATTCTGAGCTGGCTGCTGGGAGAAATCTCAGTGGAAGGATGCAAACAAATCCTGCACCCGCTGATTTTACAACTTGTCGTTTGCGTTTTGTTATTCAAGGGTGTTGTTGTAGCTAACCAATGATGTTAAGGGGGTGTTCATCCAAGAACCAATAANTAACAAAGTGAACGCTAATAGTGGAAACTTTGAAGAAAAATGAAAAAACTTTCTCAGATTCTGAGCTGGATGCTGTGAGAAATCTCAGTGGAAGGATGCAAACAAATCCTGCACCCGCTGATTTTACAACTTGTCGTTTGCGTTTTGTTATTCATGGGTGGTGTTGTAGCTAACCAATGATGTTAAGGGAGTGTTCATCCAAGAACCAATAACCGTGTCCCACTGGGAGCAAACCTGTCTATAAAGGGAGTGGTTTTTTAATTAATAAATGCCTTTTGACTCCTCCTGGAGTTCATGCCACCTTTATGGCCGTCCCCGACTGCAACAGCAACAGATGCTTTGGACAGGACAGAAGTGTTTCACCCTGTATAACATTGATTACCATGTGCCTAAGACAGAGATACGAGTCCATAGTTTAGGATACAAGCAGACAGCATTTCTCCAAAGGGAGAATTCCCTAAGTTCAAAGCTTTGTCCAGCCAGCTGAACCAAGAGCAGCTTTCCTCTCCTCACTGCTGTGCTGCCGTGTTTCATTCAGGTCACACTCGCACAGAACTCTCACAGTATTCCCTTGTTGTCTGAGATAATTTACTTTCGGCTCGATCTTGGATAACTGGCCGGAGCTGGTTCTGTTCATCTGTGAAACAGAAGGTGTTACATCAGAGCTGAAAGTGCTCATGGAATGCAAACGCTGTGGAAATGCCACCAGAAATACGCATGCATGGGAGGGTTAGCACTTTAATTTTCAGCTGCTGAAGAATCCCGCGTGAGCTTTTCAGGTTTTTTGAGCAAGGGGAGGTCCTGCTTGCCTCCTAGGAAATTCCCGGGTGCGCACAAATGGGACAGGGTTAAACTTTATTGCAGAATACGTAAGTTGTCACTATTTTACAGTGAAGAAAAATCAGAATTGTAAGTGTTCAGCATAGTCTGTAGGGAATTGGCTGGTGACACGGCTTTGTGGGCTCCTTGTGGAACTGCTTCAGGCACTAGGACCTTGCCCAGTGCGTTGTTTGTTAAATCAGGTGTTTGGTTTTGGTTTCCTTTTTGTTAATATTTAAGCACAAACATATGCTCTATCTACCTCAAGGGGTACCATGAAAATTCCCCAACAGTCCTTTTAATTTAAAGTGAGAAGAGAGGAGTGAAAAGACAAGTTTTTATGATGCTAAATTTCTGCTATGGATTTTGTCCTTTTTCTTTTATTTTTTTCTCTACTAACTGAGAGAGAGCAGGTTTAGTTTAGCTATTAGGAGGAAATCCTTCCCTGTGAGAATGCTGAGGCCCTGGCACAGGGTGCCCAGAGAAGCTGTGGCTGCCCCTGGATCCCTGGAAGTGTCCAAGGCCAGGTTGGATGGGGCTTGGAGCACCCTGGGCCAGTGGAACATGTCCCTGCCCATGGCAGGGGTGGCGCTGGGTGGGATTTAAGGTCCCTCCCACCCCAAACCCATCTGGGGTTCTATGACACCAGTCTTGCTCATTTCTACTTCCACTGCCTTCCCTCCTCACTGCTCACATCTCAGCTTATTTGATTTCTCAGAACAAAAATTTTCTACCTCTTCTTCTATTGTCCTTCTTTCTCATTTTCATCTGCTTTGGGTCTTGTCGTCACAGCCTTCATCTCCAGTGGCTCATCTTAGATTGTGGCTTTCCTTGAACTTTGCCTCTGCCTTCGTTTCTCATAACAGAAGATTTGGGGTCATATTCATGAAAATGTTCCTGGCAGTGGGGAGCACAAGCTGATCTTCATTAGGAAGAGAAACTTAAACCTATTTTTTTAATACGTGGAGAGAAATCTGTTTGATATGGTATTGGAAAAGAGGGAAATGAGCCCCCGTTGGTTTTGCAGAGTTATATCTAAACTGAAGTTCAAAAGGGAGGAAAAACCTCCTGCAACTAAAGCAAGAGAGTTACATATGTAAAACAACTTTCAGTGATGCAATTTTAAATAAATTCTACTGTATTAAAAAACCCCAAAAAAACCAACAAACACCCAAAACCAAATCCTTATTTGTTTCCCCAGAACTTTAAAATTCTGAACAAGATATTTCATTGCAAAATTAGCAGTGGGGCTATTCATAAGGAGAATTTCTTTGGACACGGTTGAATGGGTTGGTTATAAGTTACATAATTTTAGCATTTTGTGTGAATTCATGCACATCCCAGCAAGCCATGTATGACACTCATGCAGCAGGTGAGGAACAAGCTGCTCTGTATTTTGGGGAAACTGACGTTTGCAAGTTTGCAAAAAGAGAACCCAACTTTACTCCTCAGACAGCATGGAGCTTAAAAAAAAATCCCTTCCACTTCTGCACACTTAGGTCAAAATCTCAGCCATAACCTGGCCTTGCTTGGTGTAAGAACGGGGCCATTTCACAGCTGATTTTCCTCTAAACCCAGGGACTTTCCACTGAGTTGATCCCCACAGTGACATTTGGGAGGGTACTGCTCAAAGGAAACGGCCTCAGCGATCATCCCAAATGATTTATGGGATGTTCAAACCCCACACGTTCCTCATTCCCGTTGTGCCTTTGACGCGGATCCGTCTGAGCAGAGTCTGTGCAAGCAAATTCATTCACATGCCCTGTAATGAGGCTCCACATCCCTCCAGGAGCTTTGAAAAGATGAGGGATACTTATCTCATTTTTATTCATTGATCCATCCGTTCTCGAAGCAAAAGATATTATATTTCATAGCTTCAGCCACAAGGACCTCCAGCCTTGCTGAGGAATTTTCGGAACCACTGACTCTCATTTCCATATCCTGGGGAGAACAGTAGAATGCATTAGATTAATATCTGAACTTAGCAAAGCATTTGATATCATAGCTCATGAAAAAATTATTCATGAAAATAATCTATCTTGGCTTGGCTGTGATCCTTTGGAGGAATTAATACTTGAAAATGCTTAAACGTGATTGTCTATGAGGATGTAGCTGACCTAGGGAGCAATCATGTCAACCTCAGCCCACAGAATAAAAATAAAAATAATGTCATTGATGGAGTCCCTTATCCTACTCAAGGGAGGAAGTTTAGAGTCAGTAAAGTGATTGAAAAGTGCTTTGCTATAAGTGACTGGGATATTTTGGCTGACATTCTGCTTTTCAGTAGTATCCATTTCAGGCTTACTTGCATATAAACACACCCTGGCTTATTTTCCCTAAGAGGCCTCTGGGTGCATTTCATCGATTAAAAGAATATTTTATAAACCATTAACCATACTCTGCCAACAACTGGCAACACTCAGCTCAAAGCCCAACTAAAATTAGAGCTGCCGTGGTGCCACTAGTGAAGAGCAAATGCCACCCACACTTCTTTATAAGATTTTGTTCCCTCATTATCAGTTAGAGAAGGAGAGACCAGCAGATGCCCTTCTGATAAGGGCTTGGGTGAAACACAAATGCTGTGGAAGTGTTGGATGGTTTGTCTTTGTGGAGCAGAAAGAAGCAAGAATAGACTTAGACACCAGGTTTGCCCCAACCCTGGAATAAAAATGTTATGACAGTTGAGAATTATTTAGTTATACCTAGTTGCTTTGGGTTTTCTAGCTTTTGTCCATAGTGATGGAGAGAAAGGCATTCATAGCCATAAGTTTAACCATTTTCAGGAGCTTCTGTTTTCCAAGAATTTCCTATTCCCAGAGTAGCCTCTTCCTGGAATTCCCTGTAGCCCGTGTACAAGCTGGAGACTTCTGAACTTGAAACTTAAAATTAAGGCTGAGCCTGAATTTGCCTTTTCCTGGGGCAGTCGAGTTTGATGCTTTCTGGGCTGCTTTAGTGATTGAGACAAATTTTGTGCAGCCTGTGCCTTGAAAATGATGGGAACTATCAATTTAATGAGCAGTTGCACTTGCTAAAGCTCTCTGCTCAATTTTTTTGTGTGTGCGCCATGATCAAGTACAGCATCAGGGTCACTAAACTGTATCTTTATACTTTAATTGCACGCCCACATGTGTGATTGACTAAAAAACTGATAAATTGGACCTTGTAGGAAACAAACAGCTTTAAAAAAAATGCTCCAGATCAGATTTTCTGTTTGCTGCCTTATTTTTCCCCTGCAGCAAAACCCTGTGCAGCCCTGACAGCGAGGATACAAGGTCAGTGGAGAGGCTGACATTTAATGCCTGTAGTAAACATTTCAGCATACAGAAAGCAATTATTTACAGCTTAAGCAGTGAGAAATTACAAAGCTTGTGTTTAGACCTTGTGGCTTCTTGGCTGGTATTTGCAGAGGTGATGTATACACAAAAGGATTTCTTTACTGCTGTGTTTTCTTTACTGCTGTATTTTCTTTACCGTGTTCTCTCTGGATGTTATTGTGCTGAACTTTCTGAAGGCTAATAGCTCACAGAACACAATAAAAAGTGGTTATTTAGCGACACTTCCAGGGCTATAATACTTTTCTTTTTTACCCTCTAATGCACCTTTCTAATAACTTCCAGCTGAAAATACTGCCCTTATTTCCTGCGAGCTCCTCATGTTTACTAAATCACCAGTAGGCATTGTTGTTTTTACAAACCTCCTCACAAAAGCAGCCTGTAAAATATTATTATTTCAAGTAGCAGTTCACGGGAACAGGGCAGTCCCTTGTACCGAGCAGGAGAAGTCATGTAGTACAATGCAAACTTACTATTTGAAACAGTAAGGTTTTTTTAGAAGCTTACACAGTTTGGTTTTTTTCCCAGTGAGTGGTGTGTGCTGTAGTTGTATTTTATAATGCCTGCTGTGTTGTGTGTGCTTCACAATTAGAAAATCACACTTTTAGAAACCATAACGCACTTAGCTAACACATTCTTTATAAAATCTGAACTTAAAAATAGATTTCTGTATGAAATCAAATTATTATTTTTTATTATGCATTGCTATTTTTATTATTATGTATTTTAATCCGTGACATCACGGCAAAGTACCAAAGACGAACAAAATGTGAATTTAAAACTGTAGCAGTCTGCACAACGAAAAAGACACAACAGAAAGTGCCAAAAAAAGTGGAGCACAGCAGGGATGTTGTGTGGTGACAGTGTCTGAGAACCAGGCAGCTTGACACAGGCTGTTAAAATCCAACACAAGGAAACGGGAATTAGGGGAACTAAAACTTTTTCTAGGTGAGGAAGTGGTATATAAAAAAGAGCAGGAAGGGTTAGGAAAGCCAGGAGATTTGTGGCTCTCTTAAACACTCCGTGTTAAATTCTCGTAGTAAATTTGGGGATTTTTTAGTGCTGTGGCTGTTGGACCTTTGCTGGCCACTCTCAGAATCGCCCCCCTCAGCAGGACATGAGAACAAGATGAAAAAGCTCATGGGTTGAGATACACACAGGGAGACCAGGTACCAACTACCAGGCTAAATAAGGAAAATTAATTTATTTTATTGCCAGTTAAAATAGAGCAGAAAAGTGGAAACCAGAGACAAGAGCTCTGAGACAGTTTTCTGACAATATTTTACTGTTTCGTTCAAAAAAACCTGTGATAAATCATTGCATGTGGTCTGTTCCATTCCTTTTTTCTTTTCTCCCTGTCGAACAACCCCACCATCCAAAAAAACACCCCTCCAGCAGTTCCTTTCCTTCCAGCTCCTGAAAATTCTCGAGCAACCACAGCTGTTGGCCTTTTTCTTCAGGGAAACAGAAGAGTTGTCATCCTTCAGCTTAAAGCAGGACAATCTGGAAGTCTCAGAAAAAGCTGAACTGCCCTTGGTGGCTGTACTGGGATTCAGTCTTGGCTTGGTGCCCCAAATGGTCAACTTGGGCCTTCAGCTGGCATCTAAGATGCACAAGACAGGCAATTTAGGGTCGGAGATGAAATTTGTGAGCTCATATAAAGATGTTGTGAGCAGCTTTTAGCCCAGGTGCGAGGCTCAGTGATACTCTCCTAGCTCCCAATACGTTCTACTCCTCCAAGAGTTATGAGTTCCTTCTTGGTATTTATTTGTATGCAGAGTTATAAATTCCTGATCTTATTTCTTGCTTGTGGGATAAATTTTCTCCCTGTGCCTTCTTATTCATGCAGGCTTTTGTTTGATCCTGCTGTAAGGTTCTTTCCTCCTTTTCATGTGCTCAAAAATTGTAGCCGCAGCCGTTTCCACGGTCGTGGAATTATGCAGCTGCTTCACACTCCTGTCTTCCTTGTTGTGCTTATTTTCCTTCCCAGTGTAATCCCGGGGACAGGAGTTATGACACGGGAGTCTCCTAAATCAGCAGCGTTAACATGTTGCCCTGATTTTTGCTAAAGCCTTCTGTTGTAACCTTGGAGTCAGATTCTTTCTCACAGTTTCATGTAAATAATAGCCAATGTTTACTTAAAGATATTTTCTGTTTTTCATTCCTTTTGTGATAAGAAAACTTTGATGAGCATCTTTTTTCTCCAGTGGGATTGAGCAGGAAGTGACGTGTCCTCCAATCCCTTGTGGAGTTGGGAATTGTATAAGAATGTGACATATGTAAATAAAAAGGGTCTTTCCCCTCCTTTCTGCTGAACCTGGCAGGTGTGAGAGCGTCTTTATTGTGTTTTCCCAGACACATTAACACAAGCATAGTTTGCACTCCGTGCAGCCAGAGATCCGAAGGCAAAGGGAGCTGGGCCTGCTCCTGCCTCGTGGGGCTGCTCTGCAGCTGATGGACAGAAACCTCCTTCCCTGCTGCCTTTTGAGCCTTATGGAAGTGCAGGATTTTCAGCTGCCACCTAAAAAACCCAGCCAACAAACCGAGCAAATTATTTCCACTGCCTTTAATTATGCACAAGTGTTCCTAGGAAGTTTCCTTAAAACGCATCCAGCATGACCTGCAGATTGCTTTTCATTTCCTTGCTGCCATGGACACTTCATTGTGCCATCCCCCATTCAGATGGCTAAAAAAGGAATGGAAATAATAATTTCACATAAGTAAAGATGCAACTTCACCCTCCACCCCTTTCCTCCTGCCCTTTGTTTTTTCTCTTTTGAGAAGCAGCTGGTTTGATCTGTCAAGGGATCACGTGCTGGGAAGTACGAAAATCAGGTGCTGGGAGCTGTCCACCAGTCTGGAAACATTTCTTTGTACCTCGAATTGTCAGTGTAGTCCTCAGACTGTTTAGATTTCTGGCTCCTGACATTTTCAAACGACAGTAGTAAAAATGAATGTGGTGAGTGGAGTGGAGTGGAGTTGTAGCTGCTGGTTTAGGCACTGCTTGCACAGGGGTTAATGAATCCCTTTTCTACATCGTGAGGTTACAAAATAAAGCAAAGAAAAGGCTTGTGGGGGTGGAAAAGCACTGAATAACATCGACATCATAAATAAATTCCTGAAGTAGGATTGGTTCTATCTCCTGAGATAAATTTGATAGGATGATCAAGTGATAACACTTCCTCCAGTGCTAGGAGAAGGGCGAGGCACACCCAAAACAGGATTCAAGGACATAAAGAAAAGGCAAAGTTGAGAAGGACTTGCTTCAACTCTCCTCTAGTAAACCTAAATGCAAACCTTTGACAAAAATCCATGATCAGTCCACCATAAGAAGTACTTCAGTCTTCCAACAGGAAAAAAACATCTATGGTATTAAGAATTAAAAAATTACCAGGATGAGGAAAGGAAGAAAAGATCCTCCACTAGCTGTCATACTGATTTTTTTTTTTACCCCATATAACCAACACCATGAGCTTCAGAGCACCTGGTGCACCACTGACACAGATACCTCTTGTAAATCAAAGGTGGTTTCATGAGAACTAAATCAATTTGAAATTGAAAAAATTATTTATGCTAAACAGTTGACTGTCGGGATACATTCGGGATCAATATTGGTAATGCAAGGGATAAACAATGGTAATAAATAAATAAACAATAAACAAACAAATAGTAATAATAAATAACAAATAATACTAATTTCCTGGTACCCTTCTACAGCTGATCGGGGGAGCTTTAATCTGACACCAACAGACAGAAATATGCTCCTGTCCCTCAGCAAAAAGTGAAATAGCATCTGCAGAAAGGAATGAGTGCTTGGGAGGAAAGTGCAGCCAAAGTGATAAATAGTAACATTGTGGTGGCTGGATCTGGAGAATAAAAATAAGCCCCTACAGTAAAAATCAAATTCAAGAGAGTAAATCAGAAAACAGATTTTAGGCGTTTATCCTGAATTTTTATACAAAATAAAAATACTCTTATAATAGAAAGTATCTAAAACTTCAAGGAAAAATTGGGCAAATGAAGGGGGAACCCTGTGGGGTCATAGGTATGAAGAGGCAGTGAAATAGCATTATTTAAATCATTGTTTAATATCAGACCTACAAGGATGTGGAGGGTTGTTCCTCTTTAAAAACAAGGGTAAAATAATGCATTTGTAGAAAAATTTGCTACTGTTGCTACAGAAAACACAGATCAATCAAAGCTTACGTGTCCTATTCATTGGATATATAGAAGATAAAGCCCCTACTACTCAAACTGCAAAAAAACCCCAAAATACAAAGCTCTTTTTATCCTATATCTGTTTGATCCTTGCTTTTAGTCTCCCTAGGTTTTTTTTTCACTTTATAAAACCTGTTGCACCTTGCTCACAGGTGACTGAGCAATTATTTGTATGACTAAGCTCCTATAAAGCTTATACAGGGACTGAAGAATAATTGTTTATACACCCAGGGAAATGGAGTGGTAATTGGAGGAGAAGTGACTTTATATGCAGCCTGCATGGGTTATACAGGGATTTCAGTGTTTCACCCCAAAAAGCAGAGATAAATGATCCTTTTTCAGCACCTTCCCACCAGTTCCCCATGTTGGTTCTACCCCCAATTCCGTATTCTCTCCTCCTCTGTCCTGGGCTCCCCCTGAATAAATCACTTGTCCCTGGTTTCTTTTTCCCCTCAGAAGTCATTTTTTCCTGTATCAGCACAGAAATTTAGAATGTTTGACAGCATTTCCAGGGTAATCCTGGTGCTGCTGATGCAGTTCCCTGGGTGCTGCTGGCCTTTCAGACTGTCTCCACAAAAAGTCCCCAGTGCTCCCTTCCAAATCTTTCTAAGAAGTGCCTTTCTCTCCCATAAATCCCAATAAACTCCTGAAAATTTGGCCATTCCTAACAGCATTGTCTGTAATTTTTTTTTTCTTATCACTGTGCTCTTTGTCACATCCAGCAATTTTTCGTGTCATTCCTGGTGGTTTCCCAGGGTCTGCTCACTTCTCAGGTCAGGGCTTAGTCCTTTACCTGTGTGCCCAATTCCGTAGACTCTTTGAAAATCTCAAGCTAAAAGAGCCTTAAAACTAGAGGAAAAACTTAAAATTAGAATTATTATTATTAAATTTTAGTATCTTTTTTCCTTTACTGCATAGCATTACACTTAGAAAAAAAATATTCAGCAAGTCTAATTTGATAATAAAGTTACCAGAAAATGTTTTGTTAAGTCCAGTTTGATTTTCATCCTTGTTACATCCTCGTGCTGTACGAAACCTCAGAACAAAGTGCTACGCCAGGAGGCTGGGAAAAAACCTGTCTCCTAAGGATATAACCCAAAAGCGACCAAAAAATTCATGAGTCCAGTAAAATATTGATTGTATTATATGTAATCGCCATCATATACGTGAAAAACTGATTTAAAGATGGAAAAAGCCTTCCACGTGTGCTATATAGCCTGGCTGATGTGGCAATGATAACCAAGTGCATTTTTAGTGCAGCTAGATATGATATTCCACTGGTTCTACAAAAGCCACACACTTCGGCACGGCAGAAGAAACTGGACAGAAGAAAACCCAAAAAATCTGTGATCCCAAAAATCGCATCAATGCTGAAGAGCCAACGACCTCAGCGTGACCAAACACCTGATCAAAAAGGCTCAAAGGCACAATTTGTGACTCCACAGACGCCGTACAATCAATAATTTGAAAACCACGCGTGCAACCTTCAAGATGAACCCACAAGGACAACGCCTTTGAGCTTCTTGGCACCCAATGCCCACCAGGACAGCGTTGGATTAATGAGCACACCGTGCCTCGTGGCTCGTCACCTCTCAGCAGCAGTGGCTGAGCCATCAGCTTGCAAAACGCTCCCTGTCATCCCAGCAATCTGTAGATGCTGCTCTTTTGACCCTGTGTGTGCTGATCATCCCGTCAAGGACGAGTGCTGAGCCAGGGGTTTGGTGCAGTCACCTCCATCCTGCGTGCCCACCCAGGGATGCTGCTCAGTCTTCCTTGGTGTTAAAATGTCCCTGACACGCCCTACATGCCAGTCACAGGAGGTTCTGCAGTGAGCTTGTTATGAGCAATTTTGGCTTTCTTGGGCCAGTAATGTAATGTAAAGGTATTAAGTTGTTAAAAGCATTTGAATGTACGGGAAGCGGGGCTGGGGTTCCTTATTTTCAGATAATGAAACAACAGAGACTCCCTGAGTTGATAAGAAGCACCAAAAGCATCCCAAGTCAATGCCCAGGACAAATAGCCCACAATTGTGGGCCATCAAAAGGTTGAACAGGAGTAAATGACAGCCTTCCAAGAGCAAGCTTCTGGACTCGGGGTTGGGCAATATCCCTCTGGAGAGATAAAGGGACTGCATTTTTTGGGAGGAGGAGCCCTTTTCGGGTGGCCAGGGAGCAGGGAGGGGGTTTTGGTGCTGTGTGATGGTTTTATTTCCTGGATATCTTCTGGATTGTCATGCGGGAACTGGGCCTACCCCAGTTCTTCACCTCCAGCTGCTGTTTTTAATAAACGAGTTAACCTTTTCCAAAAAGGTTTCTGACTCCGTTAATAACAAGCTGGTAATCAGTACCTCCACAGATGCCTGGTATGTGGGTGAATATTAGAGATACTCAACCACCACAGCAGATTTTGCCTTGAATTTTCCCCAGCAAGCCAGGGAAACTGGAATATTGGTCTCTTTTCAGGTTGTCAGACCAACAGGCACTAATTGCACTGACAAACCTTGAGCTGAGGCTGATGTCCCTGTGGGGCCCTGTGCCTGGATGCTCAAACAGCAAGCCAAGCCTCATAAGAGCTGCTTTCAACAATATTTCAACAGATAAAAGAACTCGATGCCGCAGAAAGGAGGCCTGGACTTTTGAAAAGCTCCAGATCTGGGTTCTGCTCAGGTGTCTCGTGCCTGGCAGTAAACTCAGAAGGTATTGAAATGCCAAATCCCTAACGTGGGAAACATGCAGCTACCACGTGAAGGCTGCCCAGATGGTGACCATCCTTCTACCTGTGCTTCAGCCAATTTGTGTCTGTGTACACAGCTTTGACAGCTGTGTGTTCTCTTAGCTTTAACACTGGTTTTGGAGTGCATTTAATTTTTGTACTAAGAGACCCAAATTGCTGATGTGGGATGGGATCCAAAACGCACTGAACTCAGCAGAAAAGAAGTCACAGCCTGGCTGCATCTTGAAACTAGTAATTAGTGACTGAAAGTACTCTACAGCTGGCATCACACTCTTTAATAAATGAAGTAGGATGTTGAAAGTGAAGACGCAGAACTGTGTTGCCACGTGTGTGATTTTTCTCCATTTGTTGTCTTGTCTTACTGGGACTAAACGTGATTGAACGTGAGGTGGAAGGGATTCTGGTAGGACAGCCTGGTTCAGACAGCTCTGAGCAGCAGGAGGTTTAACATCAATATACTGTGTAAATAAACACCTTTGTAAATGGAAGACAACCACATTTTTAGTCTTTTTGTACTCCAGGGCCTCAGCTGACAGGCAGCACTTTGGCTTCCTTGATGTGGAGTAATTCATGCAGTGTAGCTATACTGCTCCCCATAACCAGGATGGTGCTTTTAAAAGGTGCCCGTTACTGCAAAATCTCTGTTTGCACAGCCCCAGGAGCCAATAAAGGCTGCTCACAGTCACTGACAGCACTTTTTGTATTATCAAGGTGGAATATAGAGTCACAGAATTGTATAATCCCAGGATGGTTTGGGTGTGAAGGGACCTTAAAGCCCATCCTGTTCCCCCCCCTGCCACAGGCAGGGACCCCTCCCACTAGCCCAGGTGGCTCCAAGCCCCATCCAGCCTGGCCTTGGACACTGCCAGGGATCCAGGGGCAGCCACAGCTTCTCTGGGCACCCTGTGCCAGGGCCTCCCCACCCTCACAGGGAAGAATTTCTTCCTTGGAGCTTTCCCTTCTCCGACCTGAACAGCCCCAACTCAGTCTGTCTCCACAGCAGAAGTGTTCCAATCTCTCCTATATATTTTTTTTTTTAAA